>JAXGGT010000162.1:8813268-8833801 GCA_035583425.1 Marsdenia floribunda | reverse complement strand
ATAATAGAGTTACTTATATTGTCTTTGTTCTTTTATTTTAACTTTATTTTATCTTATTTTATAATAATTTTATAACAACTCTAAAATTATTAGTTGAGTTACATTTTTTGACAAATCTTTTTCAAATTAATAAAAAAAATAAAAAGTTAAAAAAAAAAAAAAAAAAAAAAAGATTTAAAACGATGAAACTACTTGACAAAGATTTATACTCAAAATTTCCACTTAACAAATAATAGAAATACATAAATAAGAGGGGCCACATCATAAGCTACCAACTTATTCTCCAAATCATCTTAAAAAAAAAATTACCCTCACTGTTTTCCTTTTTTTTTTTTTAATTTATTATAAATAAAAATATATTCCTAAAACAATATAGTAGAAAAGATTAATTTTTTAATAATAAAAATAATTAAAATATTAAAAATATTAAAAATATGTATTAGAAAAAAATATACATATAACTCAGTTAATGACGTTGATTTAAAAAATTATGAATTCGATAGGCAACAAATATATTATAGATATTAATATTTATATTATTTTTAACCTGGAAGAACACTAGGGAAACAAAACAAAAAGATTTCTTCGCCTATGTTTGGAGACCTTAAGGTCGAAGGAATCTCTATTAGTACAAACTTATTGCTCAAAGCCTTAACAACATTGATTTAGATTTAAGCGTCATGCACGAGGTTTCGAGATTCAGAGCAGAGAGAATCTCCCCAGCTAATATAATTCATAGCTACAGCTCCAGTTCTTTAAGTTTCCCTGGAAGTATACATCGGCCCCCGAAGCGCTGCTGCAGCCATATGATCCCAGCAAACAGAATACAGCCACCGGGAATAATGACATCCCATGCAATGGAGTAAAAATCTGCATCAGGATTTGCATAGATGTAAGATCCATCGAAATCCCGGTGAACTAAGTTGTGAATCCTATAGAGATCATATCCATGGGGCAACAACCGTACTAATGTAGTTCCCAGGTAAAATGGTTTTGACAGAGCACTCTGTTTTGAACTCTGGAACATGTTCAGGAGGATTTGAGGTAACAGAAATCCATCCACAATCAAGCCCGAATACGATCTCAGATATTCCAAAGCAGTAGTTTCCTGTTGAAGATCAAAAACTTGTTGATAATCAGCTGTGCTGGGAGAAAGCATAGGTTGATTTGTGTGATCATTCTTCTTCAAGCTCGCAAGCATGGTGATTAATCCACCTGCAATGTATAGCGGCAATGAAATGAACAGAACTCTTTTTTCAGATTTCCAGGAATGGTTAACATTTCCATCTGCCAATCTTGAAGTCCATGCCAATTGGAGAAGACGACAAAGGAGGAGAAAGGCTATCATTGTAACAAGCCTTACACTCATCTCATTCCCTTCGAGCCATCCACTGCCTCTGAATATCACGTTGTGCTGATACTGATTCTTTAAGATCAGGGCTTCAAAATTTAGCACTAGAGGGATGAAATGACCCAAGGTGAGGATGGTTAGCATGGCCATTGAAATGAATGGGAGCTTTTCTGGATGCTTTTTGACATGGAATATCTGGAGTGCCACGAATATGCAGGCAAGTGAATTGGAGATTAGAACCATGATGATCTCCAGATCCATCCTCCATATCGATTCCTTTGCTTGCGAAACAGAGTAATAGTAGGAAGAGATGTTCAATCTGTCAAAGTAAAGAGGGTCACTCTTTGACCGCGTGCTTTGAATGGTTCCTTCAATGTAACTATTCTGTCTTGAATCCTGCGGAGGAAACTCAAGATTCACAAGGATCTCACAATCCAGAGACTGTCTGATTCTGAAGGCGTTCTGATTACTGTATGAATATGGATATAGTTGTCTGCAACCCACCATGCAAATTAGACCCCTCTCAGCATCATATATCCCTTCAGCAGTAATCTCAAGTGAACCTTTGGGATTCAGTGAATAATTCAGAGAAGAAAATTGAGTCTTGAACTCGAGAAACTTGTACAAGATTATGTTGTAACTGATGTTCATCAGGCTCGTGGAATTGGTGTTTCCCTCACCTTCATCGATTACATCAGAATGACCTACTTCTTCCCATTCTGAAATGATCACTGTGTTTCCTTGATAAAGATCATCACCAACTGCAATGGGTTTTGCATCACCCCAACCAACGGGCTCCCCAGAATGTTTGATTGACAGTTGAAACCTCATGTCGTTAGAATTTCCATTCGGGTATTCGCTACCAGTGCCACCACCCCTCGTTGCAGGCTCTTTCACTGAGCATGATTCTCTTGCCTTGGTAACTTCAGTATACTCATATTTCAACCCTGGAAATCTCCAAGATTCATAGTCACCTAAACTTCTGCACATAATCCTCTTGAAGTACCCAGTACTATTTACAGGGTTGTTAGTCCAAAGTTCTCCAACTATTACACTAGTGCTGTTAATAGTCAGCACAGAAGGGAACCTGAAACTCATCCTTATTGAACACTCTCCAACACTAGCATCTCCCGAAGAACTAGTGCTCGGGTTTAGGATTCTGCAGGCCACGACGGACATCTGATTTTTCTTCCTTTGCCATGATCCTTCTCCAATTAGTGCTGTCTTCGGATCAAGAGGGTAGTTATACCAACTATCACCGTTGTTTGAAAATTTCATTATGTACCTTAGCTTTTCTTGCTCCTCGAAGCACTGAGTAACAGACAAGGAAATCATACGAGGTGCAACATCCCCCTGGATCTGGAGAGGACTGCAATTGTTTAAATCACTATTACAACCCGGAGCATAGTCCAGAACAAAATCATGAGTTTGTCCATATAAATATGAACATATTCTTCTTGACTTCAGACCAAGGGATTGAACATTGATTCCTCCACCAGGAGGATCCTCTGAGACCAGTGTAAAATTATATCCTCTAACAAAGGGGAATGAAACTATCCTCACCGGATGAAAGTAGGTAGAATCCTTGGGAGGACTCAAGCTTTCAAGTCTTCCATTGACTACACTCGTGAAGATAGTTGACTTCTGGGGAGCATACTTCAGCTTAAGAACAGCTTCAAGTTCCAGCAACCCACCTGTTTCTGGTTGCCAAGAAGCCGATCCAACCATGCACAGTTTCCGAGTAGAAGCCGACCAGAACCCATCGAAGAGAAACACCAATTGCCGTCTGCGACGACGAGAAGACCGAGAGCTACTATTTCTATACAAATTAAAGGTTGAATAATTACTAAATCCAGAAACAGGTGATCCGAATTTCAGGTAAGCCTCAACTTTGTAGACTCCGGGGGTGCTGGTTTCATACACATTCCGGGTAGCATAGAAAGTTAGAGAGCGACTATAATTAGAAAGGGACTGCTGAGCAGAAGCAGACGACGATGATATTTTCCCAAAGATGTCTTCACCACCAGCATAGTAACTTGTCCATTTCTCAAGAGCTTGTAAGTCGTCGACTTGAGCACGAACAGTTGAGCTGGATTCAGGGACAACAGAAGCACAGTGATCATTGTAGGAAATTTTTGCAGAAGAGCCAACATATGTTCTGCAAAAGAAACCTAATAAAACGAAAAGCAATGAACGACAGATTCTGGAAGAAGAAGAAGAAGAAGTCATTATTTTCTGTTCAGTACTTCAAACGGAAGATGGACTCGTAGGTTTGTATAGGGAAAAGAAAAGGAAGGTTGATTTTCCAAGTCTTGGTCTTCCATGTAGTTGGTGGGGTTCTTGCCGGTTTTCTTTGGAATTGGAATCGCTTTCTGCAGCACTGCAGGAAACTTACTCATGAAAATGACCACAACTGCAGAAGTCTTCGCCCAATTGCCAAGCAGCAGCAGCAGCACATGTTGAGTAAAAGAAAATTTGTTCATGTCAACGAAGACTTGACTAAATTTCTACCTAAAGAGTAAAGACGGGCAAGGAAAAAGAAATTAGTTGGAAAGTTCAATACAAGTAAGGCTGAAAAGTCTTCCGGCCTCCTACGACTTAAGATGAGCATAAAAGGGGTCTTTCATGGATGCGGAAAGCTTCCACCCAAAGCCCGCGCTAAAGATCAAGAAATGTTGCTCAATAGAAGGCAGCTAACTCAACTTGCTTCCTAAACTCTTCAGAGGATAAGTTCATGACTCAAATAATTTCCACATTCATGATTTAGTTCTCCAATACCCGCCCTAAAAGAAATAATTACACACATCAACTATAAATTCAAAAATCTATCAATTAATAGAACAGTTAACAATAACACTGAGGTTTTAAATTAAATGGATTGCAATTTAAAATAATAATAATAATAATAAACATAAGAGTGTTACATTAGGGATAGACTCCCACTAGAGAAATAAATAAAGTAAACCCCACAAGCTCCCACGAAATATAAGCACCGATGATCCCACCAGAAGTAAATGAATGAAGCAACTAGCAAGACATACCAAATTTGCAGTTAATCACTCCTGCAACAATGACAAGGTGACATTGGTATTATATCCCAGCCACAATTGACAAACAATCCAACATAAGCTTACCAAAGCATATTTACTGCCCTGGAAAATTTGAAAACATATACTAATTCCAATTCAATTAAAATGCTCATCAATAAGAAAAATAAAAAGACCAGCCTATACAGTTGGAATTAGCAGGTATATTACATTGTCAAAGCCCAAATCAGAAATATGTACATTTATTACCAAAACTACAAATGAGGGCAGCTGAACGTCATATTACTGAGATGGCTCTATAATTTTGAAGTCCATTTCAAGCTGAGAACATCTTAAATGGACTAAAAACAGTTATATACCCAAAATTGCCTTTCTCAACTAACTCAATAATAATTATAATCAGGGTAAATATATTCAGGGAAGTAAATTGGTGGAGATGACAACGGCTGCTGGCTTGTCTTCTGTATTAAAGAAAGAAATTTATCACAATCCTTCACCCCAACTTGAGTAAATGCATCGACAATAGTTTTCATGTACCCTGCCAAACCGTCCTTAAAATGCTGCGAGCAGCTCTTGTCACCCTCATCAACATCCTGGACACCCCCTTTGACAAGACACCCTACTTGAGCCCCATCACTGTATGCTTTACATGCCACCAAGATATCATGAGCACGCTTCAAGAAATGCCCAGCCACAAAATCTTCAAAATACTGCAGTAAGAAAGAGTTAAATCCATCACCAGACATAGAAGAACATAGAGCAATCTTTGAGCTTGATTACATTACTGAACAATCAAAATACAAATGGAGAATCTTTAACCCTATGACTCTCTCTTCTTTCCCATTCCCCACCCCTCCCCCCTCCCCCCCCAACAAAAAAATCAAAGGGGAAAAAGTAAAAAAAAGGATCCTATAAAAAGAAGTGCAGGTTTGACAGGATTGGGCATGAAACCATTCGGAATACACACATCAGAGTTCATCTACAACTTCTATTAACTAATTGGTAAAGATGACAATGTAGATGATGCTCAATCCATACCATGTGATGTGTAAAAGAAATCCTCACAGAACATAAAAAAAAAAAACCAAAGACAAAATCAAGTTACCTTTGGTGGCCTCCTTATAGTATAAACCATTGTTTTCAGAGACAAAATGAATGTGTTCTCGTTGTACTGAAGTGAACTCTTTTCTCCCTTTGGTGTGCCGCTCATGTTTGCATATCCAGGCTCATTGAAAAAAGGCTTTGCATTCAGAATTAGACCCTGTATAGAGACCAGGACTTGTAATGTGGTTGATACACCAGGAATCCACTTCTCTTTCTGACTGCCACTCCAGGTGTTGAGAAGGCTCAGGCATACTTTCCCACAGTTGTATAAATTTGGATTAATCCGAAGGCCCCCAGAATGGTAGTGGACCAGCTGTCAAAAGTAAAATGCTCAAGTTATGGTATTATGCAAATCCACAATAATGAGTGCAGGTTGACAAAGCAACACAAAACTTAGCACCATACCGGTGGAACATTAGGATAATTGTTGGGGAAAAACACATCAAAGAAAAAGAGACCATCATGATACGGAGTCCCTTCTGCACCAATTATTACTGCCCTCAAAAGATCCATCCTTGATTCATAGACTCTTACAAATATTGTCTCTGTTACAGAAGAATGCTGCCCCTCATAAATAGATATTTGTAAAAATAAAAAAGACAGAAAGAAAAGAAAAGCAGATAGGCCATAATTCTTTAAAGTCCAAAGTAGCCTTATTAAGGACTTGGAGGACATCTGAATTAAGAGAGAATATACAGCATAAGACAACAAGAAATTTCAAGCTATTACCAGGTAAATCTTTTTCAAGAATCCTCCATTCGTCCTGTATTCTTTTTGCCCAACCTTTTGATGGCTGCATCAGGGTCATAGGTGTCCCACTATCAGGAAAAATAGAAAAACAAGAAGAACCAAAATTGTTTCTGAATGAAACCTTACCTGCTTCACTGGAGAGCCATTCTGAGCATAGTAGTGGCCAGAATAATCTTGGACAGTATCAAATTTTTTGAAAAGATCAAATTTCTTTAAAACTTCATCGGGATTTCCATACTCTATTTGAGTTGCACCAGATGAATTTGAAGAACTTCCAGTAAAACTTGAGACCTTTTGAGTCTCAATAGGCATCCAGGATCCAAAGGGCATTTCTTCCTCAGAGATGGCAGGTATGTTCCATGATGGGTCAAAAAATCCTGATGGAAAATTAATACCAATTGCAGAGTTTCCATGTGTGTTGGGATCAACGGTTGGCAACGGAAAATTTGTCTTTACTACAGATCCAGTTACCCCAACATTCAAGCCTACATCATATAAGCCACTGTTACCAATAGGCTTCACAAATTTAGGAACATGATCTGCACCAGCAGGAAATTGTTTCGGCAAACCACTTTCAGCCATATTGTACCAATTCTGCGGCTTTCTTTTACTAAGTGGTGACTCTTGAAGGTGCAATGACTTCAGTGATTCCATTTTTGGAGGGAGATTCGGGAAATTTAAAGCATCTTTGCTGAGTTTCGATCGCCTGTAGGCAAGAAACTTCTTTTTGGCCTCAGAACGTTCCCCATATGACCATTTAGAAGATGGCTTCAACTTCTGAGGGTGGTCAGATCCCTCTACCTGGTCCCTGACAGTTAAACTACCCCCTGAAGCTGGTTTATGATTTGATTGTTCAAATCCCAATGGCAATGAAAGAGATGCCTCCATCCAAGGAGAAGAACCCAAAAGATCGGGCTGAGTATCTGAGGCAGAATGAGTAGACGTACTTGCTATAGAAAACTTTGCTTTAGTCCATTCCTCATCCATCAGCCAAGGAATGGGAACCTCAACTCCAGGAGGTATATCTAGTTGGTCAAAATGTGATTGCAAAATAGAATACCGGTCATCATTCAGCAGATCATCATAAAACATGTCCATGTCAGAATCAAAATCATCTACGTCAACCAAATTATGCGACCCTTCAGCATGAGTTTCCTCAGAAAATATCACTGCATCCTCAGGCACATGATAAGTTTTGTTACTAGGGCCTGTAGAAACAATGGATAATGCTTCCTGCAACAGGGAAAGAGGTATCATTGGAAAGCAAGCATATGAATCCACAACAATAGGAACAAAAGGGAAAGCCAAAAAAGGCTTACGAAGAGTAAGCATCTCTAAAGGAATTGGAATATCATTTGTCTCCCAGCAAGAATTATGATATAAAACTCACAAAAAGATGTGTCGTTAGTAACAACTGATTAACATTTTTGGCCATGAAAATCTCTTCAGCAATTTTTGAACTCACTTTTCTTTTATTTATTATTATCGTTTTCGTATTGTAATAGTAAATCAAACTTTGGGGTTCAACAATGCATACACAGGAAGTTCCTTCGCTGTTTTCTTTCACTCAGATTACATATGGAAAGATGTATAGAAACACCATCATCACGTGTTGCAAGTTTCGAGCATATATTTAATGATGCAGATTTTAATGGTTCTGGATCTGCCAAATCAACATAACCTTCATAGCCATTAACCAGCCCAAGCCAACAGTCACTTAGAAATTACAAAGCAAATAAAATTTCAACTACCTTGCCTTTGCCATTTGTATCAGCCTCCCCAGGAATTAGCATGATGTCATCAGAATCATCATCCATGTCAATATCAATTATTTCAGGGCAATAAACCTTCAAAGGATTAATTCAAAAGGCACTTATACATCAAAACATCAATGAACAAAACCATGAAACCAAACATAAAAACAAAACAAAAATCATGAAGATACAAATAAAAATTGCAGCGGAAATTTTGAGATCGTGCATGTTTTTCCATCAAAAGACATTGCATAAAAAAGAGTCCAGAAACCATCCCCATCCTTATTTGACAAATCCATGCTTGCAATTGAAGAACTTAAAATTTTTCTTTTTAATCCTCCATAAGTTTTAGACAGAACATTTTCAAATTGATCTTTGCCAAATGAAGTGCAAGAAGCTTCACCCAATACTATGGAGGAATGAAAACTTGTGTTGCAAACAGATAGACTTGAAGAAAGGAGCAGCCAAAAATTAAGTAGGGGAGATTAAGTAGGAGGACCGGTGCAAATTGGATGAAAGGACAATGATCTGCTATACAGGATGGGGACAAAAAAAAATGTAGCAAAGCTGCTTACAGAAATAGAATTCCAACAAAGCCTAATATAACTGGGCACCCATCAGATGTCCCACGAGTAAGATATTCGCTGAAGATTAACCTGGTTAATTTCTAACTTTGACCAACCAAATAATTGCACCCCTAAAATGACATCACTCAGACACAACAAAGAAAGGCACATTAGAACATGAAAATTTAGCTTGGCAATCATTCATTCTTTCTGTTTTCACTTCCCCCAGAAACCAGGTTGCTGCTTCCATGTTGCAGCACTGACAATAATTCAAAGCGCTTTTGTACAGAAACACAAGCAAGAATTAATGCAAAAACAAACATTTTTCTTTTTGTTACTACAGGAAGAAGGAACCCGTTAATTTATCTCGCACCCTAAAAGCGAACCTTTTTGTCCACAAGAACCTGTTAATTTTTCTCACCTCCTTTTGTTTAAGGGACTGCGATTGCAATTTCGACTTGGACTTGGAACTCCGACTCATCGGCGGCGCAATCTCCACCACTTCCGCTTCCATACAAGATGAACTGCTCCCCGGAAATACTCTTTTCCTGCGCCACTTCTCGGAAAAATCAAACAAAAAAAAGAAAAACAGATATACATACATACATACATACACACACACACACACACAAAAAAAAAAAAACTAAGGATAAACAATGAAAAGTACTTAGATTTCTGTGAGAGATAATAGGCGAACGGTGGCGGTGACTCCATTGATCAACTAAAAAAACTACCAAAAAAAAAAATTAGGGCTGGCTTCCACCTCTTGATTAACCGCTTGCGAGTCGCCTCATTTCAATTCCATCTATGATCGATAAATTAAACCAGACTAAAAATTCGATTTCTCGGTTCAATCTGCATCAAGGATACCCCGAATAAACAAAAAGACTATTTCAATTTCCAAATATACACACAAGAGAGAGAGAGAGACTTTCCTGAACAACGCCGGAATGTTTAGTCATCAGAGTGACTTCGCGCGCCTACTGAAAAAAGTAGTAGTAGTAGTAAAAATTAATATTATGTATATAAAAAGACAATTACAAAAGTCCCCGTAGGTTACAACGCCAAGTGATCCACTAAAGAATGCCCCTTCGAAATGACTATATACTACGGTTCGGCCACTGAAAAGATTATGAGCGTTGGATAAGCAGTCCAGTTGCTGATGTGAGGATTGATTTTTTCGTTGCTGATGGCTCCGTGATATAATCAGAGCCGTTCATGGAATCCAGTCCGAAAAATATTTGGGAAGGGAGGAAATGGGGAATTTAGGCGTGTGGGACCCTTGCCTGCACGTATGCCAAGTTGGATAAACATTTATTGTTTTTTTTTTTATTTTAATAGAAAGAAAATAAAGTTCGGGTTATTATATGCGTGGGCAGCAAGGATATGACGAGGATGAAATTAAACATAATTTCCCCATTTCGAAAATTTTACTGTATACCAATTGACAACTCGGATTTTTTTTTTTAATTATTAAAGCTATTTTTGGATTAGAATTTTTTAAAAAAATTTCACTTAAACTCAAAAAAAACAAAAATAGTTATACTTATTTGGATACCAATTTAATATGTTACTATTCTCTAGTGAGGTGGCAAAAAAATGAATAAATAATTCATTCACTTATTATAAATATTCAATATATACATATAAATATATATAATTCAAATAAAAAATCATTATTACACTAACAAAATATATTATTTTTATCTCTTATTTACTGGACAATATCTTACATTGGTCCCACCTTACTTCTCTTTATTCGCAATCAATTCAATTCTTTTTTAAAAAAAAATGAGCTTTCTCAAAAAAAAAAAAAAAAAAAAAATTCAATTCAAAAACACCCGTTAATATTTTTTTTTAAGTTGACTCTAACTTATAATCTACGTGGCTGTAGTCTTTAGAACTAGACTTTCTCATCGGTCAGCTTTGGATTCGATAAATACTTGTATTTATTTTCTAAAAATAATACAAATTAATGCTGATTTATTAAATAAATAAATATATACATTATCTTTTTCTTCCACCTTTTTTAAAGTTTTGAACTCATGATCTCTTAAAATAATATTATTAATTGAAATACAACTTTTAATTGGTGCACAAAAAAATAATAATGAAAATTTTTTAACATATATATTATATTATATTATATTCAGTTGGTAGAAGTCATTCGGATCATGAATTTAAGACTTCAAATCACACTTATATAATAATTTTTAAGTCTTCATTAGAATAAGAAATAAGTTTTTCTTTTATATATTAGTAAGGAAGTTATTATTAATGTAACTTATCTTAGTTTACTATGTATTAAATGAATTCAAATATTGTAATATATTACATGGTCAGATTATTTATGTGTGATCCATTTTGGTCCCAAATTTACAATTGTAGAGTCATATTTTATTTTGTCAGTTAAATATAATGAAAATAATAAAATTTTAAAAATAAGAATCATAAAAATGCACAATAAAATTTTATATATATACCAACATTTATTTAATTGTTTTCTCTTGAAATTATCTAGTGAAAATTAAAATTGTAAGTTAAAACATAATAAATTACAACAACACGAATTTTTTAAAAAATTAATTAATTATTTTATTTATTAAGAATGAAACATTAGAATATACTGATTAAAAATATAATAAATAATTTTATTATTAAAAATGTAAGAAAAAAAAATTAATTTTAAAAGATAAATAAAATTATCTTGGAGAACAAAATTTAAGAGAAATGTGAAAATATATGATAAATAAAATAATTATGGGTTATAATTAGAAGGAAAATTATTTTAAGATTTTGAATAATTTGGAAGAAAAAAATAAAAGAAAAGAAAATTGGCGAATTTTGTCTTTAATATTTATGATTTTGGTGTTATTGGTCCATTTTTTTTTTTTTTTTTTTTTTTAGTAGATCCTCAGTGTATAATAAGTTAGTGTATTTGGTTATTTTCTTTACAAAATTATTGTTTGAATAAGTCAAATTTTGTGAAAAAAATAACAAAATGTATCAATTTATTATACATTAAGGACTTACTAAATAAAAAATAAAGAAAAATGACCAACTATACCAATTATCAAAAAAAATTAGGAACTAAATCCAGTAATTTTCCATAAAATAAATGTAACAAAGAATTTGTGAATTGAAATTTTCTGATTGGTCAACAAAAGAATCATGCAAATTCGGAGTCAATTTGGAACGGATCTGGGTGGTTTCGGAGAATCCAAACCAATTTGACTAATATAATACCATTTGAATTGAATCTCGGTTAAATTTCCAAATTATTTAAATAAAATATTCCATTCATAAGACATTAATTAGAGTTATATATTTGGCTACGAATAAAATCATTGGAATTCTCAAAGTTGGTCCCACAAAATTATATTAATGGATTTGATGATGAAATTTTCTAAATTTAAAAAATTAAAATTTTGACTTTTTTTTTACTCGTTCAAATAAATAAATACATTTTAAACATGTTATTAATTTTAAATATTTTAAACATGTTTAGCTTAGTTTACTAAGCTTTGGTTTAGTGGAATGACACATTCGCTTTATGTAAATGATCACGGGTTCAATCCGATTTCTATCCCTATGTAATCTCATGTGTGCTCATAGGACACGGGACTTTTTATAATTAAGTATGAAAAATATAATTAATAAACTTAAATTTGTATTTAAAAAAATTAAAGAAAAAATGGAGAAATGACGATGAGTTCAACCTCACTACTCTACCCATGACATGTATTATGTATGTATAATTGGTTATTTTTGTTTTCAATTTTGGTTATTAATTATTATTTTTATATTATACAATTATTTATATAATTTCGTTTTTTCTATAATTTTTTATGATAAATTCTATCAAATAATTCATATTTTAATATAATCAGTAAAATAATAATTCTGTATTATTTCATATATTTTTGTTTGGATTTATTTAACTTATTTTTCTTATAAGGCTATGACTCTTTTATAATGGATTGACTCAGTTTATTAAGTAAGTTAGATAATGAGTTATATTGTATGAAATATAAATTTTACCACTCCCTTATTGAATAAAAGAAATAAGTTGACCTTTATTAACATCTAATACTACAAAATAGACTAAAAAAACATAAAAATCTTAATAAAAAGCAACTTAACGATTATGGATGACAATTAAAATTATATTGATAGGGAACTTGTATATTGACCATGTTTTTTTGATTGGATTTGGGGATAGGATGGTCATTCCCCAAAAGAAAAAATTGGGATGGAGGTGTGAATGGTATTAATTCTTGATTTCTACCCACCATCCCAGAAAATATATATATATAATATTTTTAATAATTTTGCAACCATATGATGGAGATGATTTAGATAATTACTAATTATATACTTTAACTCTGTTGATATTTCATATAACTATTTTTTAGAATTAACTTATATTTTTATTTTACTTATCATGTTTTTTTTTTTTTTCATATAATTACAAATTTTATGGCAGATTGATAGTAATACTTTAAAATAAATTACTTTATCTGTGTCAAAATATTTGAAATTTGAAATTTTATTTTATTTTTTAAAAAATCTGCGAGATATACTTTATTTTTTATTTTAAGAAATTTATTGATTAATTTTGTATTAATAATTTAATTAAAAATAAATAATGAAAATTTTTTAAAGATACTATGTAGTGAAAATCCACATAGAAATTTCCCGTAAAATATGGGAATAAGGATAGAGAATATATGTGGATATCCAAAATAAGGATGGGAAAGAGTCTCCACTGCCATCTCTATTAGATATCTAATATATATATTAAGGGAGGACAAATTTTTTTCAATTTTCCTTAATTTTTTTTTTTAAAAAAAAAATCAAATTGACCAGTTGGATATGTTAAATTCATTGATCGATCATATATATACACTCAGAGAAAAAAGTTTGATGGCATGATTTTCGCTTAAATTTTCTAACGTAATTTGATGAATCTTCAAAACTAACAATTTTATTCAAAATTAAATGTTCAAAAGACATTTTTTTTTATCACCTTAAATAATTATGAGCGATTTGATGATTTTTTTTAAAAAAAAAAATTATAATTTTAATAAAAAATCTATTAATATTAGATAAAAAATATTGCACAAATAATAACAGTCTCACTTATAATTATAAAAAATTACAAATTTAAGTCATATTAAACTAAAAGAACTAATAAAAGAATATTAACAAGGATAACCAGTGTAAAATTTTCATAGTTAATTAAACTACACATAATATCTAGATTTCCTATCCGATTTGAATCACAAATTGAACAACTACCACGCATATATAGATATAATATTTTTTTATAATCCAACACGATATTGATTTTTTCCCCTAATTTTCAATTTAATATTTTAATTATATAATTTTTTTTTTGTTTTTAAATATTTGTAAATTTAAGTAATTTAATTCGACTTAACTTGAAGGTCCAGTGGTAGTAGTCTTCGCTTATAATCCGAAGAGGTCATGAGTTCAAGACATATCAAAGGCAAAAGTTCTCAAAATTAAAAAAAAAAAAAAAAAATTTACTTAACTTGTTTAATTATTTTTTCTTACTTTTGTATTTATATGAAGAGATAAATAGATGCAAAGATTATAAATATAACAATTAACTTCTTCCTATTAATTTTTTTTTTTAATCATTTCATTTAATCACCTTTTTATCTACATTCATAAATAGAGACAAAAATAGAAGAGAAACTAGATTAAACTCATAGATTGCTATTTAAATATATATATATATATAATTTTTTTTTTTCTAAATAAGTTTTCAGAGTATTTGATAAAAAGAATCTTACCTCGAAGTGTTTAAAATATATCCCTTACTTTCTCATTACTCTTTATTCTCATTTTTTACATATAAAATAATTGAATATCAATTATAAATATTATTAAGAAAAAACTTTTAATAAATAATATTTTAATTTGTAAAGTGATAATTTTTTTTTTTTTTGGACTTTGTTAGGGTGAGGAGAATTATTAAAGAATATAATTTGTGCTTTTAAAATTTTTATTTAATTTTAATTCTCTATAAAAACATTATTTTAATATTTTGAAATAAAGAAAAGAAAAAAAAAAAAAAAAAAAAAAAAACAGGGACGGAAGGGAGAAAAAGCAAGGCTGTTCCATCGTTAAAATTTTCGCTCCATTTCTGTAGTTTTATACGAAGAGTCAAGAGACGGTGTCGTTGTGCTACAACTCCGGCAGAGATTGAGCTGACTGTGGAGGAAACTGCTAGTGTCATCTCTCTGTCCATTTTCTTCATCGAGAAGTAAAAGCAAAGATAAAATAGAGGGAGTACCAAGGAAAGGATCAGTGATCACCAATTCAAATCCTCTCAATTGTATTCGCGAAATCTCAAAACTAAAATGGCAGGACGGTCGCTGCAGGGGCCATTGACGATGATCGTCACCAACACGCCTGGTCGAGATCTTGCTTCTACTAACTGCGCTTATTGTTCTCTCTCAGATATCAGAAACTTCATTATTCCTGGATCTAGACTCGCTTACGCCCAATTTGGAGATATTATTCTCTGTATTGAATATCCTTTTCTTTCGATTTTACTCTTATGATTTTCCAGTTACTCCAGTACGTGTTCTTCTTACTATTCGTAGCTGTTCTTTGTTACTATATTTTTATATTTTTGTTGCACAAATTTGATAAGTTGTGAAGGGATCATGATGCATTGTAGTTTTAGAATTATAGATAGCCCTAAGAAATTAGGAAGCTTAATCGAGTGTTGAAGTATTGGGATTTTAGGAGCTGTTTTTATTTTTGCGTTGTTGTTTTTCACTTTCAGTCTGGAAAAAAAATGCAGAATAGTCTCAACTTTGGTTGTACGATCTGCATACATAGAATTTTCTAAAATGTTCTGTTTAGAGCCAAGATTAGTAGTTTTTTGTCATATTGATGATTAAGTTTTAACATAACATAATATTGTAAAATTTCCTTGTATTCATTGGATGGATCTTGCATTGCCTACCTGACTCTTAACTCAATCATAGAAAATACACTACAGACTAGAATAAAAAGCTTAGTCCTTCAGTGCAAATTTTGGAGATACTTTTGTGATGGATAAATTTTTCTAAACCATTGAAAATTACGAATAATTAGGAGGTAGGTTATTCCCATGACGATGTGATTGTGGTTTTTAACATCAAGTTTTCCATGATTTTGTTTTGATTTGAAGCTTGATGATGTAGTACTTATTCAGTTATTCTAAGCACCATCATCCTTTCTCCTGCTGGTTTTTCTTGATAAAATAATATTAAAGAAGTTTGTAAATAAATTTAGCACTAAGTTATTTTCCTCCCTGTCTGCTTTTGTCAAATGATAAGTGAGTTCGTAATTGAGTTTAGTGAAGCCAGTCAGGCATTGTGTGAGATTATCTGCTAATATTCAAACACAAGGTACCTTGACTAAATCGTACAAGCCATGATGGCATCCCCAATGGTCATGTTGGTCTCAATGCTATTCAACGGCGGCATACAAAGGTTTCTGCAGGAGACTCAATACCTGTAACCAGGTTTCTATAGGGGACTCAGCACTTGGCTATGAATGCTTTTCTCTCTATCTTTCTTCTTCTTTTGAACTTTCTCATTTTGTTTTAATGCAGATTTGTGCCTCCTGAAAATTTTGCCCTTGTTTTGCTCGCCTTTGAGTTGGAGTTTGTGAAGAAGGGAACCAAAGAGGAACATGTAATAACACTACCTTTCGTCTCTTGTGCTTCTTCATTATTTGGTGTTGTAGCACTATTTGTAATATATACATGACCGTATGATTATTCAAAATCTTTTATCAAAATGGCATCTTATGTCCATTTGCTTTGCATTGGTGGTTTATTTGCGTAATTTTTATTTACTTCACTCAATCATGGCCCTTGGCAGGTAGATGCTGTACTTCTTTCTCAGCAGATAAAGAAGAGATTCATGAGCCAGGTTTGAACTACAATCATTTCTGTTCTTAAATTTTTCTGGAGGGGAAGGATGGGTGTTTATATCAGCATGGCTGCTGCATTCAGGAAGTCTAGATACAAATATTTCTCCGCTATTCAGCTTTGTGGTGTTTTAAACAAAAAAAAATTATGTTTTGTACAGCTAGACATGCTCAATCTGTCAGCTGATATTTCTTACTGGCTTGCAAGTGGCAAATAAAAAAGTTTATTCAGTGATTGGAGTGTTATATGCAGGTTATGACAAGCGGGCAAAGGGGGACACTTGAGTATCAAGGAAATAATTATGTTTTCACTGTCACTGAAGCTACTGTAGAAGGGCAGGAAAGATCACGTGGTATTGAGAGAGGAATGATTTGTGCCGATACATACATTGTGTTTGCAGCATCAAACTCTAGTGGAATAAAGGTTGAACATTTTTTTTTTTTTGAAGAATAATAGCTTTAATTACATTTACTGCTTGTTTGTATAAGAAAATATATTCATCAGCTTGCATGTTTTAACATTATACCAGATAGTCAACCAGCGTGCTGCTGCTAGCAGCAAGATCTTTAAACAGAAAGAGTTCAACCTTCAATCACTGGGTATAGGTGGTTTAGATGAAGAATTTGTGGATATATTTCGGAGGGCTTTTGCATCCAGGGTTTATCCTCCACATGTGACCTCTAAGTAAGTGTTTCCTTCTTCAAGTTGACATTTTTTGGCATTAGATATTGTGTACTAATGAAGTATAAATCTTCATATGGATTTAATTTCCCAGAATGGGCATAAAGCATGTTAAAGGAATGCTGCTATACGGACCTCCTGGCACTGGAAAGACGCTGATGGCTCGTCAAATTGGGAAAATTTTAAATGGGAAGGAACCAAAGGTATGTACGTAAAACATCAGTTGTTCATGTGCTTTTAAGCTCCTAATTTTGTGGTCCTTCTTTTGAAAATAATACAGTTATCCTATTTATTTGAGTGCAAGTTTGCTTGATTTCTTAATATTCAGAAAACAATTGGCTTCAAATGGGTTGCTAATAAGAATTTATAGCTTTTTGGCCCCTTCCTCTCCTTTTTTTTTTTTTCTGTTACTATTTGTCATTTCATATCTATAATAATCTTTCTATTTTACTGTTCCATGTCTGGCTCACTTAGGGCATCAAGGAATTTATCTTCAATATTATGTACCAACTTGTCCCACTAGCAATTTTGTATTATATACTTGCTTTTTTTTTTTTCCCCCTTTTTTCTCTTTTCCCTCCAGTTATGGCTTGAAGTTGTGAAGCCATGATGGTTTACCCCATGAACGCATCAACTGTTCCAAGTTTATACATTATTTTCTTCTCCATTTCCAGCTATCAGAAATTATTGTTTCTGCTATTGTGCGGAAGTCTTAGAGAAGTTTTTTCTTTCCTTTTTTTATTTTTCCTTCTACATAATTGAACCCTCTGAAAAATAATTGTCTTTAGCACATTTTATACCTGTAGGGGTCCTTCACCATTTATGGGATTAGAGGAATGAAGTTAGATTCGTCTAAAATTATTTGTCCTAATTTATATTTCACACTTATTAAGGAATTAAGAAATTTTATGGCGTTTTAAGATAAAATGTCTATTATACTCTTATTGATTATTATAAAAATCCCAAACTCTAATTTTTTCTCTTTCCTTCATATCTCTTTCTTTTCTACATGGGAAATGTAAAAATTTGAAATCGCTTTGATTTTCATATTGAAATTAACAAAAGTCAATATTGGAAATAATTTCATTTAGTGTTGGTGATAGTAATTTTGAAACAGTATTAAGTTATTAGAGTATGTGGTTTAAATGTGGTATATTTCGAAAAAGAATATTAATACTTGCTTTTTTTAGGAATTAGGACATATAATTTTGGACGACTAAACTAGAAATTAGGACACTTATTTGGATGGAGGGAGTACCATTATATAATCTGTTAAGGACTTCATATCACAGCCTTCTTGGCTTCTTCTGCCAAAATAGTTTGCAGAAGATTTTTCACTACTTCATATCATATAAATGCTTGGCGAGTGGGATGGATACAGATGCTGAAGAAATAGGTGAGATACTGAAATTTCAGGGACAGCTTGTAACTCCTCTTAAAGGGCAAATAAAATCACATGTGAATCTGGCTTGTCTTATTTAAGTTCTCAGGAATGTTCTTGCTCAATGTTATGTGTATCCTCATTGTTCTCCATTTAGGCAGACATGTTTAATTAATTTCATATTGATATTCTCTCTTGGATGGCTGATTTTTTGTTTTGAATTATCTATAAGGTGTTAGCATTGCTAATTCTAGCATGCTCCTTTGTTTGCCTTTCTTGATCTTATTGATTTAAGCTGAGTAATTCCTTAAATTAATCTACTGATTATGTTTGTAGAAAAGTAATTTGAAGCTAACTAATATTTCTTTGTAATGCAGGTCGTAAACGGACCTGAGGTTTTGAGCAAATTTGTGGGTGAAAGTGAGAAGAATGTGAGGGATCTATTTGCTGATGCTGAACAGGATCAAAGAACCCGAGGTACAAGAATTATTATGAGAACAAATTTATCTAATCTCCTATATTTTTTAACTGTTAATTTTTTTTTTTTTTTAATCTTATTGGGTTGTTTTTCAGGTGATGACAGTGATTTGCATGTTATCATATTTGATGAAATTGATGCAATTTGTAAGGTAAGATTATTATACAGCAGAGTGGGGTTCTTATAAATTGTTGGGATATTTATCTATATATTGTACATATTCTTGCACATATAAAATCCCACTCTGGAATTTTAATTAGATGCAACCACTTTTGCTCTACTTCTGATAACCTCTGAGTTGAATAATACTTTTGTGTAATTAGTACTCAAATTTGTTGTATTGTGTGATCAAGATGTAACTGCATGACTTGTAGTGTTGTGATTATGTTGGCTATTTATTATATTATTCTGGTCTATTTTTGACAATGGAATGAATCTTTTGGTTTGCATTTGCAGACAAGAGGTTCAACTCGGGATGGAACTGGAGTACAAGATAGCCTTGTTAACCAGTTGCTCACTAAGGTTGGCTACAAAATTTGAACTTTTGCCTTTTAGGATGTTCATATCATATGAACGATGAATTGGAGAGCAAACTGACTCTCAGGATATTTTTTGCATGTTAGATCGATGGTGTGGAGTCTCTGAATAATGTTTTGCTCATTGGTATGACCAATAGAAAAGATTTGATTGAAGAAGCCCTTTTAAGGTAATAGTTGATTTCATATTTTTTCACTGTTATTTATTGTTAAGAAATGGGGATTGATTTGTTGACAGACAGGTTAAAACTTATATGTTATCCCTTTCATTAGAAAAACAGTGAGACCTTGCCTAAGATTCACTTAACATTGTTGTTAATTTAACTTTGACTTTAGACCTGGTCGTCTCGAGGTTCAAGTGGAGATAAGTCTTCCAGATGAAAATGGTCGTTTACAGATTCTTCAGATCCATACGAACAAGATGAAAGAGAATTCTTTTCTTAGTCCAGATGTCAACTTACAAGAGCTAGGTATGTCTTAATGCTTTTATAAGCTTGCCATTCTCTGTATCCAGATGTGGTCCATCTTGAGTGGGCATGTTTGTGAGGCTAATATCCACTTTGCTGCATATCATTTCTTATATCCTCATTCCAATTCATTTTTCTTTGAATTATGCTGAATTATATTGGGAAAATTGAGCATGCGATATCCTATGTCTCATAGTATTTAAGAATATGCTTCCATTCCCAAGTGCATTTTCAGTAATGAGCATTGGGTTATCGCATTTGTAAGGAAAAGCACATCCATAGACTAACATATTCATGAAGGTAGATTCAAGGAGGACCTTCTCCTTAATTTATATAACAAATTAGCATTTTTTTTTTTTTTTTTTTTTTGTGGGGGTGGGTGGGGAGGCTGCCAGCTTTAGTCCATTGCACTTTTCTTAAAACTTTCTATTTCTTAATTTTTTCTCATAAGGTTGTAT
>JAXGGT010000162.1:8781063-8805612 GCA_035583425.1 Marsdenia floribunda | reverse complement strand
AATTTTATTTTTTTTTTTTTTTTTTTTTTTGTTTTTTTGGGGGTGGGGGGGGGGGGGGGGAGGCTGCCAGCTTTAGTCCTCCATTGCACTTTTCTTAAACTTTCTATTTCTTAATTTTTTCTAATATGGTTGTACATTTTTATCTACAGTATATCATAATGGTAATGCCTACTTTCTTTGGGTTTATGTTTCGCATTACTTGGGTATTGCTATATCAGTGATGATTTACTCTTTTTCTCTCCAATGACTTTATGTGGGGTAAAGACCGTCTTTTAAATTGAAATTCATGAAATAATGCCCCTTTTCCTTCTAATTGTAGCTGCTCGGACAAAAAACTATAGTGGGGCAGAGCTTGAGGGTGTTGTGAAAAGTGCAGTTTCATTTGCTTTGAATCGGCAAATAAGTCTTGATGATCTCACTAAACCTATTGATGAGGAAAGTATAAGAGTAACAATGGATGATTTTCTTCGTGCCCTTGCTGAAGTTACTCCTGCATTTGGAGCTTCTACAGATGACCTTGAACGTTGCAGGTAGGATCTATTTATTGCTAGTTTTTTTTTTTTCCTCTTTGTAATTCATCATTGTTGATCACTAAGTTTTCAGCATTTTGATGTTCGTCTTTATGTTGCAATTATGTTGCTTATGCTTGTTTCAAAGGTTTTATTTTGTTTCTCAGTCCAGCCACAATCATGAACCTGCAGAGAAAATTTGCACTTCAATTTCTTCTTATTTGTTTTCAACATATACTATGCATGGTAAATGCATTTTTTTTGGGGGGAGAAGACTTTGAAGCTAATAACTCAGGAAGAATTTCATACTTTTGATTAAACATTATTCAGTATTTGCCTTGGCAAATCTGTGCGTCAGGCCTGTCCCATCTATAGACTGGATAGCTGTCTTGAGTGTTTTAGTAGTTTCCATATCTGAAGAACAATTAGGTTCTAATTTGACACAAAATAACTCTGTTAATTGACTTGAATTGTCTTGCAGAATCAATGGTATTGTGGATTGTGGAGCGCGCCATGCCCACATTTACAGAAGAACTATGCTGTTGGCAGAACAAGTTAAAGTTAGCAAGGGAAGCCCACTTGTCACCTGTCTTCTTGAAGGCCCAAGTGGCAGGTATAATGCTTTTTGCTTTATTTTATTTGCTCATTTTCATGCTTATTTATTTATTTTTGCGTTATTCCTCTAAACCTAATTTTCTAATCTTCTTATTCTCAATACTTTGGATCAATTTATCTTGAACAGTGGAAAGACTGCAGCAGCTGCAACTATTGGTATTGAAAGTGATTTCCCTTACGTCAAGATTGTAAGTGACTGATTAGTGACTCATATTTACATTGATTAGCTTGATTTACTTCAACATTAACATATTTCTGTTTCAAATCCTTCTTCTTGAGATTCATAGATTTCAGCTGAATCAATGATTGGGCTCAGTGAGAGCAGTAAATGTGCAAAGATTGTCAAGGTTTCTTATATTATCTGCCTTTCCTTACTACTCTTTATACCGTTACATGTTCATACTTTCTTGAGTTTTGAGAATATCTTTAAGATGAAATTGACAATCTGAGCTTTTGTCACTTCTGTAACTCTTTTGTCAATTTTTTTGCCATAACTCCCTCTTATGGGGATAATTAGCTTTACTGTTATCTTGAATTGCTCACACTTAAACAACCATATGTAACTTCATGCACTAAATACATTTATGTACTTCATTGAGGACTGATAACTTTCAACATTGCGTACCCTGGTGAGTGTAGTCAACCCCTGTAACCCAATGATGCCCATTGCAACTGGCCCACTCAGAATATGGAAATAATACTTCACCTTAGGAGTATTTGAATGTATGCATATCTAAAATGTAATTCCTTCGTCCCAAAAATTATAAAAATGTATTCAACAAAAGATTTTTATTTGTTTTTTTAATGTTATAAAAATGTAATATAAAATAACTAGTATATCTTTAAGTAAAGGTAGTTTTGAAAATAAAATAGTAGTTTTGAAAATAAAATAATAAATGTCTTATTGATTAAATAGGTGGGGACAAGTACTTAGGGACAATATTTTAGGTTGGTGGGAATATAATCTAAATGCAATATGACTAACTAAGTGTTATTTTCTCACAGGTGTTTGAGGATGCTTATAAATCGCCACTCAGCATTGTCATTCTTGATGATATTGAAAGGTAGTTCTAAGTTGTATAGAAAAGTAGCCCTTTTAATGGTTTTGCACTTCATTTTATACGAATGATCCTTTTTATGTACGAGCAGGTTATTGGAATATGTTCCAATTGGCCCTCGATTTTCAAACTTAATTTCCCAGACACTAATGGTGCTCCTGAAGCGGATTCCTCCAAAGGTAATTTAACAACTGTGTCCTTAGTGATGCTATATTACTGTTCTTCTATATTTGTCTAACTACTTCAATACTATTATAAAGAATTCATCACTAGATCTGACTTTCAATTAGAATACATAACTAGATCTGAGTCATCTGGCTTCCAGTTTCAGTAGCATCTGAAGTTTATTTTCTTTTGAAATTGATTCCTCACTTCAAATATTCTTTTATCCAGGGGAAAAAAATTCTTGTGATTGGTACAACAAGTGAGGTTAATTTCTTAAGGATGGTCGGTATATGTGATTCCTTCTCTGTTACATACCATGTTCCTACCTTGGGGAAGGAAGATGCCAGAAAGGTGAATCATTGTCTTGTTTGATACGATTCAATAGTTGTTATAAATTCATGGAATTCCCTTGGTCATTTTGTTTGTGCATGGACTATTTTTAGCAAACCCAGCTGCAACAGGTTTTGTGATTAGATAATATCCCCCTCTTTTTGGAACTTGAGGGCAAGAGATTATGCATCTTGCACCACCTAGGGCTGGGCTTGCTTGTTCTAGTTCCGTTCCTTTTTGCCTTTTTAATGATATTAGTGGGATTCCATGTATTTTGGAAATCCTGTTCCAGTCCTTCCAACTGTGATGAGGGATCATCTGGTATCCTGGGTGTCTCAATTGATTTTATTTCTTTTCATTCTGTTTAATATACTGACAGGTCATTATGACTTTTGTTTTTTTATAATTTGCTGCAGGTGTTGCAGCAACTTAATGTGTTCTCAGATCCTGATGTGGATGCAGCTGCTGAGGCATTAAATGATGTAAGAGACCTCCTGTGAATATGCTCCCCAAGAGCAATAACAAAAGGAAGAAAAGATCACTACATCTGAAAATGCTACTATTAACAGAACCATTTTATACTTTGTTCACATTTGAATTACTGTTGACTAATTGCTGTTTATAATATAATATTTCAGGAATCTTGGCTAGAATGAAAATATATTGAGTTAGCAGTGTGTGCAACTAATTTATTCTTATTGTTTGTGATGCTGAGCAGGTGCCCATCAAGAAGCTCTATACGGTAATTGAAATGGCTGCTCAAGGTGAACATGGAGGAGAAGCAGAAGCAATTTTCACGGGCAAGCAAAAGATAAATATTAATCATTTCTTTGATTGCCTTCAAGATGTAATTCAATATCAAGATCAGGTCTTGGCGGTGTAATGGTATATGGTGTTCTTTGGATGCGGTTTACAGAAGTTTTTTATAATTCCTTATTTATAATATTTTCATTTTCCATATATAGAGTGGCAGCAGGTTTTGGTACTTCTGATGTGCAACTGAGGTGTTGAAAGTCGATTTTCATAGTGACTTAAAAATATCTATTTGTTTGTGAATGACTGTCTCTGTCGCCTTGATGACTTTGATATAAATACAACTTTAGTTTGCATAATCGCTGATTATCTACTTAGTTTCAAGGTTTTCTTTTCTGGTTCATGTTGGAGGTAAATCAATTCTACCAGTGATGGTGGTGTTGCTGTATAATAAATCTACGATCCAAGGTACGCTTTTCAAGACAGGTTTGGAAATGATGGGGGAGTCGTCCACTGCCTTCGATCGCAGTTTAGCCTTGTCACCATCAAATTCAATAAAGTTGAATGCCCCTTCCCATCGATGGAGTTGCTTGATTCCCTTGGATTGCCTCTTTATGGGTGAAAGTATAATCCAACCGTCCGCTTATTTATTCGCGGATTCTGGCCCAGCGAATTTTGCCCTTGTGCAAGCTTTAACTGCTTCAACTTTTTGCTTCCACCACGCAATTTTGTCCTGTTGAGATCAATATGATGCCTATTACTTTATTTTTCATGGCTCATGAAAATTGGCTATTTGTTGAGGAGGTATGGTAGATACTGAAGTCTGAAGAGCCACCGCCATGGGCAGTAGGATTTGTTAAAATTCAGATTTTTTTTTTTTTTCCCCCTTTTGTGCAATCAGACAAAGCAACGACTTCGACTCCTCTGAAAAAGGCAAGTGGGGAAAAAAAAGAAAGAAACGGGCAAGCATGATTTGTTGAAGATAAAAAGGTGGGAAGGCTGAGTATAAGGCTGTGCTTCACTTGACGAACGACAAAGGGGAAAAAAAAAAAGATAGGTTGGGTACTAGAATATTAAGAAGTAAAAATATATGCCCAAAAAGCCGTGACACAAACACAAGTATTGTTCTGTTCTGTTTCTCCTTATCCAAAAAGGAAAAAATTCAGTTAGAATCGAATCTTCCAGTTGTCGATTTGAACAGAGAGAGAGAGGTTCCTTTTAGATGTTATAGTGGAGCAAACGGAAGTGAAGGGTTTTCCGGAACAAAAGTTGTGTTGTTGGAATGATTCAAAAGTTGCGGATGGAATTGGAGCCATGCATGCTCATGTGGATGCCCCTGTTTATGATATGATTTGCTTTCCGGTTTGGCGTATGAGGTGATAAAAAGTATTGGTCAAGTTGAATTACGCAGACACAGATCTTATGGAAATGAATTTAAAGTTCTTAAAAAATTACATGAAAAATATAAATATTATTAAAAAATGAAAATACTAAGTAACTCCTAATTCAATCATATAAAATACAAAGTAAAGTAAAATTTAAAACCTTCAGCTGCTGGTGATTGTGATTTTGGAGAAAGGATATATGAATCAAATTTAGATGGCCAAACTTTACTAAATCAATGCAAAATGGATATATGATTCATTAGTTTAAGAGGCAGGGAAACATGGTAATGTAATAAATAGTCCTACTTGATTAATAGACAGTGTTGTAACACTTTCTGTAAGTATAGAGAAAGCTCTTATCTATTTTACCTTTCAAAGAAAAAAAAAGAATTTTGACTCAGGAAAAAAATAAATTAATAATAAATTTATGGTTAATAACCTATATTAAATTTATAATACAAAATAAAATCTTATCCAAAGAAAAATTTTAACTCTACATTTTTCTATCCTAAAAAAATGTTATTCCTGTTTTTTTGTTTTTTTTTTTTTTTTTAAATTATTAATTTTATTGATCCATAGTATTTGTTGAAAAACCAAAACCCACTTGATATTTTATTTTATTTCAAACCTCAAAATAATAATAATAATAATTGAAAGGAAAAAGATATTTAATAAAATAGAGAATATAAAATTAAGAAAAAATTTAAGTGGAGGAGAGAGGTTCCAAATCTATGAAGTTTTCTTCATAATAGTGGCTTTTGTGAACAAATCAAATAGCCAGAATTTGAGATGTGATGCTTATTGCAAGTAGCATTATTATTATTATTATTATTTAAAATCAGCAATTCTTTGTTTTTTAAAAGCAAGAAAATTGAAGACCACAATTTTCATTTATGTATTTCTGGCCATTGATCCTTCCACTTATTTATTTTATTTTATTGGTTTTATTGTATCAAAGGCGAATTTTGAATTTGGAAGAATATATAATGGTAATTAGTTTAATTGGTCCATAAGATAAAAAGGTCCTTTTCTTTGCAAAAGAGATATATGAAGCAGACATGAGAGGAGCATACAAAGCCAGACCCACCCATTATTAAGATTCCTTCAAACTTTTCCCAAGGGGCGTGTGTTCTTCTTGCCCTCACCATCTCCACGTATAACTTATTATTATATTCATATTCAAATTATATTTCTTTTAAATCATCAAATACATAATTACAATACTTAACACATTTGTGATGTTTATTGATGTAACATAACATCTCTAACCATCTTTGATAATATGATATAGTTGAATGGTCCTTCATTCTCGCGGATTTTTCAATCAAACAATTCAAGTGTCCTACAAAAGATAGGAGAGGAGGTGTTCCTTAAAAAGGGTTCCGATGCTTAAGTTAGAGGTTTACCCCTGAGGCCAAAATCTAATAGCAAAAGAAATTAAATATATTTGTCTTAAATAAGGGATTGTGATCTTTTTTATAGGTGATCTTTCCCAAAGGGAGTAGTTAGTTTTTCAATGTGAGATTTGTGGAGAACCCAAAATAAAGCCTTTTGAGACTAAATATTGTCTTTTATATATTCTTGTGCACAAATATATTCTATATTTATGCCCATATACACTAATCTTGTTGAGTCCTCTCTTTCTTTCTCTCTCTCTCCTGTTTCTTAATTATGTCCTCTTTTGCCATCTCTCCCATCTATAAATACTGCTTCTCAACAATGGAGGCTTGAAATATACCGAAAACACACCAAAAGCTTCAAGAAACTCCATTTTTATAGCCCTCTTACCAATATCACCATGGACACCTGCGGCAACTGCAGCTGCGCTGACAAGAACCAGTGCGTGTAAGTCATATGTATCACCTGTTTATATTTTAATCTTTCCAATATAGCCTCATCACAGCCCATGCATGCATATGCATATATGCAAAGCTATCATGATGTATGATGAGCACAATTTTAGCTAGGTTCATGCATGAATTCTATATATATACACAGATAGAGAGAGCTGTTGTTTTGTAATTTTCTTTCCTTAATGTATAACATCTAAACAAAAACTGCTCATCGACTGCAGGAAGGAGGGATACACCCTTGACATTGTCCAGACTGAGACGAGGTATGTACATACTTTATTATCGATGGAAAACAATCGAGTAAATCCCTTCATTTTTTTTTATTTTTTTATGGGATATATATATACAGCTGTTTTAATTGTGTTGCAGCTACACCGAGACCATGATCATGGAGGTTGCTGAGAACGGCGGCAAGTGCAAGTGCGGCCCTAGCTGCGCTTGCGTTAACTGCACCTGTGGCGAACATTAACTTTTGAGTACTAATCAAATTGGTGTCATCTTATATGTAGGTATATGTGAGTGTGTGTGGTGAATAAGTTTGGCCCCTGCTGCTTTTCTGGGCTTTGTGTGTGTCTCTCTAAGCAATAATTAGCTCTTCAGTATTCATGACTGTGGAGTTAATTAATTGAAACTTGGTGTTTGTGTCTTTTATTTTCCTTCATCAATCATATATGTCATGAAAACTGATGTTATTGCTATACTCCAATGTTCCCATATTGTTTAATGTAATATTCTTAGTATACATAATGTGTTTTTCCTTTTACTTTGCATTCATATATATCCATTTGCAACAAACAACTGAATACAAAACAAGACTATCCTTAAAATGAATCAAATATAACATTTCTCACTTGATTACTTAAGTATATAAGTAAAGAAATACATTGGGGGAAAAAAAAAATCTTAGTAGAATAACAAATAGTTTTATTTTGAATAAATTACTGTAAAATTACAGTAATAAATAATCTTCAACAATTCCTTCTTAATCAATAATATCACAAGAGAATGTTACATTGAAAATTTTTCACTTTCTTATCGAATGTTACATAGGATATGAATCACAAATATGTATCATTATCTATCACTAGTCTTACTCTAAAACTTCAATCCAAATTTAAAGTTAAACTTTAAAAACCAGTTCAAATCTTATCTAAGGAAGTTCCTTTAGAATATACATATATATATATATATATATGTATATATGTGTATATATATATATATATGTATATGTATATGAATTCATAAAAATTTAGATAGCAAATATATTTATTTTGAAGAATTAAATGATTAATTTTAAATATCTAAAAATATATCAATATATAAAAAATCTCTTACATTAAAGATTTTATTTATAAAACCCTGGATAAAGGGTAAGGATTTATGTTTTTAGACATCATATTAGAAGTACAAATAAAAAATACAACAAAGCTGGCTTAATAATACCCCCTCAAAAACCTGCAAATCTATCAAATAAGTACAGGTTTCATCAATCTTTGGCTTGTTTTCTTCCCAAATGAAAATGAACCAAATAGATCATATACATATATATATATATATATATACATACATATATTCTTCCATAAACAAACCATCAAACTAATTGGGTATTGGCATTAGCGGAGAATCATTGTATAAGAGAGGAAAACATGGAGAGACAATGTGGTACTAACATTGATTCAACTAGAATAAGAACATCAATCAATAGCACAGGAAAGATGCAGCACGGGAACGAATAAAGGGGCCTATGAGGTTCTGCAATGTGTATGAAAGCCGGCATGACCATTCACAATTTGTGTTAAACCCCTAGAATGTTGCCACCAGATCAAACACTAATTATATAGTTATACTCGTATAAGTTCAAATGTCACTATGGTTGGAGTCTCTCACTCCTTCCTTCTCTCATCTTCCTCAGATTCATTGTTCTGATACATATGCAAAAATTCTTAACTATAAGTAGCCCAGCCATAACAAGATAAAAGAGTTTGAGCACTGATCTCTGCTGCAAACACCCATTAACATGGACAGAGTATGTGTTAGGCCCAGACTGAAGACAAACCCCAAGTTATGAGTCAGGACAAGATTTGTTCTTCTCTTAAAAAGAAGGAAACTTCTGCTCAGCAGTCCCAAATCCATCCAAAGAAATGTGCATTTAGGGTAAAACATCTTTACATTAACTATCAAAATATAAGTTGTACTGAAGGTATGTATGGTGCCTTTCTCTTATTCATGAATTACTCCTCACATTTTCCAGCGCAAAAAGGAAGTTGAAGTGTGAATACCTCTCATGATCTACAAATTATCAGAAAACAAAAAGTATGGCAAGAGAAAACCAGGTCATCTTGCAAAAGAAAATGCTTTCAATAGTACCCTATAACTGACTGTCATTACCAATTTCAAACATTGAAGCCTTCAGCTCTAAGGCATCTACGGTGAGCTTCAATCCATTTTCCACATGCATCTTCACCATGCAAGACAATGCATTCATCCCTCAATTTCTTAGTTTCGGGACAGGCACAACAAATCTTCTTCTTAGGCTTTGAATCGGGCTGAGAGGCCACATTTCCTGACTCTTGATCTTTCCTGGACTGCGACAAAGAGATAAAAGAGGCAGTGCCCTGTGCAGGTAATCCACTCATTCTAAAAATTCCCTGAAATAAGAATTGTGTAAAGCCTCAATACATATGGAATAATTTAAATGCAAAAATCTTGACTAAGGAACAAGAAGTCCTAAACTTGAGAATCATATTACACATAAAATCAGGGGTACCAAATATATGTTGCCACCATCAAGGATTCAGAGGCACTAGCACTTGTACAAGGGATTTTGAATAACCAAAAATCTAGTTTGACCAAACAGGTTTAAGGGAAATCTCCCTTATAATCTTCTGCAGATTATGACAAAATTTTGAAACAAAACGATGGCTCCTCCGAAAAGAAAAAAGCACATTACATCGAGCAACTAAAATTTCAAGCTTCAAGCATTCAAGTTTATAACTTCTTTATGCACTACTGGGATCAAGGGCAAATACAACAGCTATCCAGCCATCATATAAATTTCCCCACGCGTCATAATACTATATATGATAGTCAAATAACAGTTTTGACTCCATCATAAAAAATATATGACAACTATATAAGTATTGTATTTACTATTTACAATACCTATTCACAATGGTTTACAAAAAGGTGCCATAATAAGAGCTATAAATGACGGTTCTGGACAATCCCATATATATATACTGTTATAATGGAATTTTGTTATATGTTGTGCTACAACTGTGTTCCTTCCATTCCACAATTATAGAATCGGGTCATTTAGGCCTTCTCATGACATCTTATGCAGCATGGTACTTCACCATTGCTTCTCTTCTCCATGAACAGCTATATATATATATATGTATTTTGTAATCAGTGAATTAATTAATTAATTACAAATTTTATCAAACTTTATATATATTTATATATGAAAAGGTTTGAGTTTGGCCTTTATCACTAGATTTTGATGTCTAAATTGAGCTTTGAACTAATCAAAACTTGTCCAGATCGAGGGAGTTAAGCACTCAGGTCCAACTACAATGGTTCTCTACTTTACTGGGGCTACAAATATTTTACGCACCTTTGGTGGACATGCTGTGACAGTGTAAGACTTTACTTTTAGCAAGTTTTTAGAATTAATCAATCTAGCTTGATATTTAAGATTATATATGTATAATGAATTACCTTTAGATTTAAAGAACTTCGTTGGGTTCTGTTCTTTCAGAATAAATATAAGTTTGTTTTAAAAGAGGATGAATCCCACCATATGTTAGGGCAAATAAAGAGGTAGTTATTAGTGAATTTGGTGAAAAATATCATAACTGCTAGTGAGAGCAATTAAGAAGAAATCAATTTTAATAGTGCTGATATTGAATTTATTTTTTATCAATTGAGTTTCCTTCTTAATTGGTTACTAGAAATCAACCAAAAGAAAAGAAAAGAAAAACAGTAACCCACAGCGAAACAGAACAACAGGAAACAGTATATTTTCAATTTAAATAAATAAATAAATTTCAAGAAACATTTTCTGCAATCAAACAAAGATAACAAAAGTCAGTAATCATTTTCTTGAAAAATTTCAAGCCGTTGATCATCAAAATACACAAAGGAAAAAAAAAAAATCCTAACTCCTAAAACGAATTATCACACAGCAAACACTCAGATCCAAGCAATATACAAAGTACACAGTACACAACAAGTTCTCAACTAAAGAGAACCCCAAATGACCATATAATTCCATCCACCAACTCTTTGCCAACAAAAGACACGTTTCCATTTAGAATTTACCTCAAAATCTCTCAAGAAGCTAACGACAACACACCTTCTCCGCCTTTCTAGCCACCAATCTCCACTCAGTTCTGGTGATCCCACGGGTCTCTAGAGGGAGAAACAGGTAAGACTTTTCAGTCTCTAGAGACAGAAAAAACAACAGATAGAACATACAAAAGTTGGTGGGGGAAAGGGAGGGACGCCTTAAGTTCAGTTCAGTTCTATAGCCACTATTACAAAAAGCTCTGAAAAAGGCAGTTCAAGGCATTGAACAATTGAGATCAGAAATAAATGTGCTTTGATTTTAAGCATATTATATATCCCAAACGCCAAGTGTATAACCAGTTAACTGGCAGAAGGTGGAAGTAAAACCAATGGCAAAAATAAAGTTAAGTTGATACCAATAAAATAATTAATTATCAAAAAATAAATTCATCAGGATGAGAAACCCTGAAACTTGCGTCTCTTATCATTCTAACAACATTTCAATTCTTAAAAAAAAAAAATGGTTAAACCCCACAAAATCTCTACACAGAGGTAAAAAAAAGGACAAATCTTTCTGAAGGCCAAAGAAAAATTATGGGAACTGTAAGAGTTATACTCATTATGTCTACATAGGTAAGAGGGAAAAAATCGAAGTGTACCTGCTGTCTTCTCTTCGTTCTTCAGTATTCTCTCGAAGCAGAAGAAGAGTCTTCGTTTGGAGGCTGGAAACTTGGTGGAGAGGGCATCTAATTCATCGTTCTTTGTTTGGAAATTTTCTCTTTGGTTAATATCGTTTTAGTCCTCTAAAAGGTTTGAATTTCTATTATTGGCTACAAAGGGTGTCTAATATTTTGATTTTGCCCTCCCAAGTTTAAGACGATTATGACAGAAAAAGAACTCATTCAAATTTATACAAATGATCTTCTGAATTTTTTGGAATAAAAGAAAAAAAAAAATGAATATAATTGATAATAAAATAATAGGACAATAATGTATTAAGTAAAGACATATTCAAAACGTGTATATTTTTTTTTTTTATTATATGTAATAATTTTTTCTTTTTATTAGTAAATTTTTAAAAATATATATTGATTGTGTATTTTCTTTTAGTAAAAACGTTAAGACTAAAGAGGTAGAGGAATTTAACAACTTCGGTCCTTTAATTTTATCATCTTTAGTGTACGTTAAGTTCTTCAAAAATTTTATCAACCTTTTAAAATCCTTAAATTATTAAAATCTTTCATCAATTAAATTAACAATCAATGTAAGCTAAATTAAAATCTTTATATATAAAACAAATAAAATATGAATAAAAATAACAAATAAATATTTTACCAATCATATATTGTCTTATTTATTTTTTATAATAAACATTAACCAACCATTATCAAACTTAATATTTAAAAGATTTAAAAACTTAAATACATATATATATTTAACCAATCTTGACCATCAACAGAGATACCTGTTTTACCCAAATTATTAATTAAAAGATTTAAAAACTCTTGAAAAACTTAACCAAACATAACACAATTTTTTTTTTTTTTTCAAAACATTTTAAATTCAAGAAACAAAATTCCCTGTAGTTTTGTAGAAAATGAATTGAAGCATCTATCCAAAATGCACCCCCAAGAAGATAATGGAGTAAAAGGTTTTTGTCCCTTCTTGAACACAAACGCATAAAGAAAAATTTTACACGGCCCCATTCAATCCTTCCCACAAACTTCTCAGTAAGCTGTCATTGTTCCTTACAGAATATGATAAATCTGCAACTTGAAGAATGTGACTTCTTTTTCCCCAAAAAAAAAAAAATATATATATATATATATAAGAGAGAGAAGAGGAGATGGGAAAGACATAGGTGCAAGCAAAGGCTACAACAAACTCTCTCTTTAACAAGCTATGGAATAATAAACCGAAAGGATGAAAATAATACAACAAAGCAGCATCCATCCCTCTACTGCTAAACAGCATATGAACCAGGAAACAACACCAAACAGATTGTGATATTCATCACAATCCAGTTAATTCTTTCATCATTCAGAACTGAATCTTCCTCTAGCAACAGAAACGGGTACATGTGTATTTGAATTGACTGATCTTAAGAGCCTTTGCCATGAAAGGACATATATGAAGAAAGTTATCAAGCAAGATGCTTGGAGATAGTGATAGAAGGGAAGAGTTTTCATGATAATATATGAGAAATCAATCAAAAGAAAAGATGATGACCGAAAAGGATAACACTACCATCCATATACATCACCATGCCAAAGAAAATATCTGATGACTAAATGATGGAAACATATTAAGAGCAGAAGAAAATCAACAAGACATCGGATACAATTACCTCACCTCACTACCATAACACCACACAAAACCAAATACAATTTCAAGATTTATGTATTGCTAGAGATAACAAAGATGCTAAAACCGATATCATGGGTGAGACAGAGATAAGCCAGCCAGAAAACTATTTTTCACCTAAACATTAGAAATTCGAATCAGCTTCCAGATATCTTCAATGGAAAATAAAGCAAAAACTAATAAAACATGAAGGGGGAAAACATGTACATTTAAATATGAACAATGTTATATATGACAAAATCACACAAATTTTGTACGAAAAAAAAAAAAAAAGAGAGAGAAAATATATGTAATGTAACTGAACATTCTTAAGTGCATTCTAATGTCTCTTGAAACCTCAGAAATAGACCTTCAACAGCTGGAACAGATCCAGAGATGTTCAGAAATACTGAATTCAATCTCCACTTCACACTAGCAGCCTTCATGATCAAGGAGAAGACTATTTTTGTAGCAGATCTTGTGTATCCAGTTTATCCGTTCAGGATCCAGGATTTCTTCCAGTGTATATGACCTCTGTTTGAGGCCAATGAGGTTGAACCAAAACAGTAATAAGCGAGCTGTGGTTCCTCAAAGAAATTCGATTCAGTAGGCATATGGAAATCCAGTTTCTCCAAAACAACCAAAATTTCTATGCTCAAACTAGTCATACTTCTCCCTCCAAGTATAAACAAGAAAGAAGACCCACGACAGTGCCAATATGGTATCTCCAACTACCAGCCGAAGCCAATCACGGCCCATATCTTCAAGCTTCCTCTCAAAGTAAAATCTCCAGATTGCCATGGATACATGAAGAAGCACACAACCCTTGGAGAAAAAGTTCTGGAAATCCCTATCTTTCACAAATGCCACCATGAACAAGAGAAAACCGATGCAGAACAATAATAAACCGGAGAATGAATCAGAGGTTCGGATTAACAGCTGATCGTGAGGTGTAGATCCCACAAGTTTGCTGGCACGCTCTATTCCATGGCTAAACACAAGGACCTCGTCGCTATAGAACATCATCAATGCTCCGCAACTCAAAGCCACAATTGAATGCAGCAAACAAATCAAGAAAAACCCGGGCGACCCCATCAAACATCCAAATTACAAAGATCTTTTTCTTCTTTTTTTTTTTTTTTTTTTTCCCCTTTTTTTCCCCTTCTCCTATTCGATAAACCTCCAATTACAGAAAGGAAAGGTGCATTCCTTTCAACCTAAATTATCTCCCCTTCTATATCAAAGAGAATCAAGTAAACCCTTTTCACAATTACCAACACTCTATAACTCAAAAAAGGACGACAGGGACGCATAAACCAAAATCTTGATACTAAACTGTGGAGGAAAATGGATTAATTTACATAATTAATAAGATAAACCCAGAAAATACTCTTCCTCAAATACGAAACATTGAATTCAAACAAACAAATAAATAAAGTAATACCAGAACAACAACCCCTTTAAAACTTCCTTAGACAGACACCCAAGATTGAGACAAAAAGTAGGCTCCGTCAGCTCCAAGGAGAGATGATGTGACGACAATCAAGATTTTTCGTCTTATTGGTGAGATAATTCGAACAAGTATCTCAACGAGTGATCCAAGAAAAAACCTAATGTTCAAGAAAAGAAATCACCTTCAATTACATCAAAGAAAGGTTGCAAAATTGACAGTATATGGAACGGAAAAAAAGGGGTTTAAACAAGGGTTAAACAATTCGGAAATAGAGGGAAACAATAAAGAACATCACCGGTGTTACCTTTTCTTCTTTATGGGGATCTGTCTATCCTTTTTTTCTCTTTCTTTCTTTTTTCTCTTTTGACAGCTAATAGGCAGTCCTTAATTGTCCTCCACTCCTCCTGCGTTTTATTTTAATGGGACATCCCTGTTCTTATTTCTCCAGCTTTTCCAACACCATGGTTGGGGGAGGGATATATAAAATTATCCATATAAATTATATTGAGAAAAATATTAATGAATATTAAAAGTAAAATATATATCTAAATAATAAATTGGAAAATTTTTCGATTTAATCCCTTAACTATTTATATTTATTCAAATTAGTTCTATAACTTTAATTTTATCCAAATTGATCCTTTATCTATTTTCTATTTCCCAAATTGGTCCTCTCAACCAAAATTTGATCACTTTACTGACATATTCATTAAATTAGAAGGGTATTTTGATCATTTCATGTTAGAAAAAAAAAATAAAATAGATATATCAAATTTATTCACATCTCTTTTCATTTTCTTAAAAAAAAAATGAGTATTTTGGCTAAAATATTATATCTATTCTATGTTTTTCTTGTTTTTCTAATATAAAATAATTAAAATACCCTTTTAATTTAATGGATATGCCGGTAAAGTGATCAAATTTTGGTTGGGAGGACCAATTTAAGAAATAGAAAATAGATAAAGGATTAATTTGGATAAAATTAAAGTTATATGACCAATTCAGAGAAACATAAATAGTTAAGGAACTAAACTGGATAATTTTCCTAATAAATTTTGTTAAAAAAATTACATATTAAGGATATATTAAAAAAAAAAATATGCACATAAATATTAAAAAGATACAGTTAAGTAAAAAGTTATTATTAAATCAATCACTTCTTATTATTATATTAAATAATTATATAAATAAGTTTTTTTTTTTTGGTTAAAAAAAAATCAACTAAAATTGTCTCACTTAAATTCTCAATATATTTAATTATTTTATATTAAATTATAACAATTATTTAAATGTTAGAATATTTTTAAAATATTAACAATTATGTTGTGGTTGGACGAATTAGGATAAAGATAGAAGTATCCTAATCTGTAAAGATACTTTTATTAGAAACATAAATAAAGATATAATTAAATATCTTAATTATTTGATAGATACCTAAACCATTTTTATTGTTAATAAATATTATTTATATTAATTACTGCATAATCATTATCAAGAATAAAATAGAGATTTTTATGGTTATTAAAAATAAAAGAGTTCTGAACAACATCAAATACATTCACTATGTCTTCATTGTATCCTGAAAGCAAACGTATAGGATAAATATTATCTTTATGAAAGTAACTTTAATATATGTCTTGAAGTTCTTTCTATGTTTTAACAGTCTTTTTATTTCTAGTTTTTTCAACAATATTAATAAATTGTATTAGTTAGCTGTCTTATAAAATTTCGAATGAATTCAAAGATGTAACACCCGTTTTATAGTAAAAAAAAAAAAAAAAAAATGTAAATAATAGGGGAATAGGAAAATCGTCTAAATTTGGAAGAAGATAAGTTGGTTGATTTGTCTGTCTGAATATATATATATATATATTGAATATAATAAAAAGGAGATACGCATTTCCAGATTTGAACACTGAAAAGATGGTGCCAAATTAATCATGGTATTTAATTGAATTAAGATATTTATTAGATATTTGTAGTGAATTTTCATTTGTGTTAAATATGTGAGAGGGCGGGATATTTTTAAAAAAATATTAAATAGATATTTTTTTAACACTCTAATATACGATTTTTTGTGATTATAAATAATGTTACTTTATTTTTATTGCTTATGTTGTAACTCAGATAGTAATAGACTCATTTATAATTCAAAGAATTAATAAATTTGAGTTGATGATTAAAAAAAAAAAAAAAAAAAAATCATAAATATAAATATATATATATATATATATATAAGCCATTGTTTATGCAATAATGTTCGCATGGGCCATGAGTACATGGGTTTTATGACTCCTAAATGGTTTTGCTAAGGTTCTTGATATGGTTGTTGCAAAGGGTAATATTAAAGAAACCTAATAATTATTTTAGGGTATGGGGTATAATTTTTGGTGGGGAAGTGCCACCATTTCGGGTTTTTCCTTTATTTTGTTTGAGATGTTGGGAGAGGAGAGCAGAGGTGAAGTGGAATGAACCCAAGAATTTTGTCTGCATTCTTTTTATGTCAGGTGCTGGTTTAGAACCAGAGACTGAGGAAAAGGGTCATTTTTCTTTTCCTTTTTAAATAGAGATTTCTGCTAATCTCAACATGTTCGCTCATCCACAAGCACAATACTTGGGAACCAACTCCTGAGATGACTGCAATGCCCTTGCTAATTAGAAGAGGCGCAAATAAGGCAACCATTGATGAAAAACACAATACTGGAGTAGACTAGAAGATTAGTAGTACAATAAAACCTGTCCTTTTAAGATGTGAGACCATACATCCAATTCACAAAGCAAACAACTGATTACAAAGTGAAAAATTGTGCAGGTAACAGTAAGCCTGCTTGCTTAAATCAACCATTTACAAAGAGCTCAGCCAGCAAATGACAAAGAATTCAACCTATTATTACCATCAGAGTAGTCATGGTATATACAAGAAAGTCAATGGATGCCAACAATATCAAAATGGTATTGAAGGTAAAACTATTACTTATCTTTTTTCACCATGCTATCAATACCTACAAAAATTAACCTAAACCTTTTCTTAAAAATAAATAAAATAAAATGCCGTAGACAAAAACAAGAGGGATCTATTTTTACTTCCACAAAAGCATCAAACAGTAGCATTTTCCCTATTTCCGATAACAACTTTGCGGTGCTTCTTTGATCCGGACTTTCTATCACCTCGTCCACGTCTAGCCGGGGTTTTCTTCACCAAATTCTTACTGGCACCACTTCTATCTTGGCTAGGAGGAGATGGGGCAGTGGAAATTCTGGCTCTCACCTTAGCCATACGTGCCATGCGTTCCCTTTCCTCCAATAAGTCTCTGTGATATGACTGAAAAAGTATGGGATTCTCAGGCTATTACATTTAGCACAGCACAAAGTTTCAGGAACCCAAGTCCCACTATTGCAGTTAGAATGAACTAAATTACTAGGTTTACCATGTTTCTTTTTCTGTGCAATGATATCCAACCAAATTTCTTTGAAACTTCTGTTGGAATTCAAGACATGGCAAACATACACAAATCCACACTGGAAATGAAGTGAAATACAACTAAGAATTACTAGCCTTCTGCTATAAATAAGTAATGATAATTTTCACATCAGTTAAGATGAATTTGCTTCTTCATGTATGTCTTAATGCCATATACTTCCCCATCATCTTCTCTATGTATAAAGAAAGAGATCTAACAGAACATTTGCACAAACAAGACAGTAAGAGATGCGGATTTTAATTCAGCCCTGAAAATTTACAGTGATAAAATATAACTGTCCCCTGTGCATAATAAACCACAGAAAAGAAGAAACACTTTTTTATGGTTAAGATGTAGAACATACAAAACCAAAAAGGCAAACAAACTGAAGGAAATAAGAAAAAAGAAAGAAGAAAGAAGAAAATTACAAGTCTCATCTTAGGAAGAGATATCAAGGAGGACGGGAAGAAAGAAAACATGGAAAGTAGCAACATATTTCTCAAAAGGGTGAAGGGGAAAAAGAAAAATTACAATACCTGTATGACAAATGCCCTCCTTTCGCAATCTAAGAACATGTTCATAGTCCAAGGAACAGCTTCCAATATCTTATCTCTAACAGTTGAAAAGCTCAACTGATCTCGCGAAGTAAAACGGTCAACTTCATTGAACCATAGGCAGCCAAAGAGGTTTGTGAGTGGATTGTGTTCCCTTATGATGACACATCCTTCAGGAACATCTGCAATTATGTAGTCATAAAAAACTATATTCTTCACATAAACAAGGAAAAAGAGAGAACAGAGGAGCATATAGCATTGGTGTACCACTGGTAATGGGAAGTTTAGCTTCAGAATATGGTGTTAATCCTTCCTGCTTATAAAAGTTGATCTGGTCATCAATAGAAGAGTTATCATATTTCCCAGCAGCTTTATTGGCCTCAGCTTCTTCAAACACATCAAAGCGACTGTAGTGCCTGGAAATTGCAAAAGTAGCATTGGGGCGCCACAAGAACCTGAGGGAGGATTATATGGGTAAACAACATTGACTACTAACTTCTTATCAAACTGCTTCAACAATGACAGTCTTTTATCTGACAGCCACTAATGTCAGGAAAATACATTTTGACATAGCAAGATACAAAGCATTTACAATGATAACATACTGGATAAAAGCATGACCTGGCACAATGCATCAATTTGTGTATGTAGTTGATAATGAGAGTGTAATCCTTGGCTTCCTCTCTAGACCATCAATCAGATTACTTAATGTGGTCCAGGGAAGAAATCAAGAACCAGGAGGAAATGAAAAGAAATTGCAAGGCTGTAATTTCCATTCACAGAATTCAACAGAAGTCAAACACTTGACTGAGAAAATGAATAATCACTGAATTATCCACTATGTCACAAATAGGAGAGAAAAAAAAAAAAAAAAGAGCTCAAACTAGAGCTATTTCTCATATAACAAAGCCAGTGGATGATAGAGCATGTCATTTTGTAATAATAAGCAGATTCTAGACTTAAATTTAAGTATAATGGCAAATCCAGAGCACTAGAAAGAGAAAAAAGAAAACTACCAGTTTCTAAAATATAAAGCAAATTCAGAGCACTAGAAAGTACAAGACATTAAGTTAATTGGAAAAGAAATTTTAATAAGCAGTCTCTCTCTCATTGAAGCATAAAAATACCATGTCAGTTCACCAGAAACATAAGAAACTGCCAAAGCAATCAACTGTACCTTTCAATTACTTGATAAGGATCCGATACAAGCTGTAGCTTTGCATCAAGCCAGATAGAATACCATACATTTGGAAAGAGCCTATGCAGTAGAAGCTTTGGGATCTGTCAAAAGCTCATGCTTTTAGTATAAAAATAGGCTTTATCAGATAATATCAAAATACAATCCATAGTAATGGCATTCACGTAACATTTGAAAATGATTGGAAATAAGGTTTTCAGTTCATCAACTGAGTCATACTGTTTAAGCAAAAAAAAAAAAACAGAACCAAATTCTGAAATTCAACAGCATATTTGAAACTTTTTCCTCAAAACAACCGTTTTGATGTCTTTTTAAAATAAGAGTTATTATCTTGAAGCTCCTAGGCTACACATGAAGCTTTTTTTTCTAGGTAATCGACAAGAAATACATTAGATTGTAATACTAAAGTTTTACAACCCTAGGATACAATGTTGCTACTGCATGATACTTGTTTTAATCTTATGAAGTTAATGGAACATAGAAATGCTGAGGCTCAGTCATAAGTTCTGTTATTCACATTTATATTTACTAAGGCACTTTAATTTTGTTCATATTTTAAGAGCAAAAAAAGTTGCCAGCATTGAAACCAGATTTCCTGTGAAATAACTCCCATTAAAGTTTTGTTCTTCTCACAACAAAAATTAAGAAGTTAAATATATATATGTATAAAGAAGCAGTTCTACCCTTCTTTCAGTTGTACATTAGAGAGGCTTTCCCTTAATCATAATTAAACAGTTCTTGCTTTTTTTGAGTTATACTACCAAAGAATGCAAATAGGAGTTGAAATCATTTAAACAATTGGATCCTTTTTATGTTAATTTATTTTTCTAACATTGATAAGGAAACAAAAAACTGAAAACATATAGACAAAAAACTCAAGATCCTAAAACAAAACAGTTTACAGTTTTCACGCTTCTCTACCTTATCATATGGGATTATTCCCAAATAATCGTGATATGAGCAATAGAAAATTAAATGACCTATCAGTTTAAGTTACAGTTAAGCTTCCATGTTTCCACAGTAATAGTAGTTTTCCAAAAAGATTTTTAAGATGTAGTTAACTCGAGCTTCTCCTACGGCCCCTAGCAGCATATCACATCATGCCAAAAGGAGAGCCAAAAAAAAAACAAAAAAAAAAAGAAGAGATGTACACCTTCCACAAGTTCAGGTATATCATAAAACTGAATTCATTAACAAATTGTTAGCAGAAAACAAAAACGAAAACCTAGTATATGACCATAACTTAATCATGTTTTGAAAGGACACCAATTTGCAGTTTGGTGTAGATAATTTCCTTATGGGCAAACAAGGAATAAGGTGGATCATGGGTGATACGACCAATGAAGTCTACTAACCTTTCCATTGCGTCTTGGGTCATCATAAGGCACTTTGCGAACCACAATTATCCTCCATAGACCAATCCTCTTGCGACTGTCCAGGAGACTCGAATTCTTCATATATGCTTCAGTTTTTTCATCAACAAGCATATAAAAGGGAACTTTTTTCCTTGCAATTTCACTAATTCCCTTTGGCTGCTGAATTAAATCATAATTTCCTGTAAACATTCATAAGTTAAGGAAAAGGTGAAATGATTTCCAAATATAATGTAGATCCTAGAAGAAAGACTTAAGTGTGTGCACATTCATGCTTGGGAAATATTTGGTGATATGTGATATTCACATTACGATATAAATACAAAATAACAAAACTACTAGCTTACAATTAACAGTACCAAATATAGCTGAAGCAACAATCACTTGATGGAAAGCGACCATTTTCCTAAGATCTGCCTCGTCAATATTAAATTCAGTGAGGTAACCAGGTCTACAACCTTTCACAAATCTGATGAAAAGGAATATGTTTCAGACCCTCAATCCTAAGGAGGTAAATCTCACTCTCTCACACACAAACAAATGCAAATACATTATATTAATTCCAAAACTAGAATATCCAATTAATAAAAACATTGAGAAAGTGACACAATGTAGACCCAAGACTTACCCACAGTGCACTGTCATTGACTCTTTTATGTTAAAAGAATCATTCCTCTGCTTTAGAGAAGGATAACCACCAAAATCTGAACCTCCATGAGGTTCAGTTTTGACAGGATTTTCATCGTGAACATAAGTTAAATGACGAACCACTGGTGATTGTGAAGGGAATTTAGGCATACTAGAAATAGCCTGCTCCACCGGAACTAAACATATTGGGCATGCTGGTAAGAAATAAGCAATGAGAAAAAGGTAAGTACCCCGAAACACATATTATATAGTCCATAAGTAAATGAAACTTGCTCAGTTATTTGAATTGCTTCAATGAGACCAAGAAAAGAACATGGAAAATTCCTATCTGTTGATGAAAATTATCAACTACATTGGATTTGAATGTAACAAGCAGATACATGAAGAACATGTCAAACTTACCACGAGGTCCAGTAAGTCTCGTACCACCGGGAGGGGGAGGGGAAAATTTAAAATCTCTACACGGATGGTCTGTGGTAGGTGGAGATAATATAGCAGATGTTGCAACAGAATCATGAGAAGGAGGAGGTAACTGGTTCTTATTTTCATCACATACTCCAGCAGTATGAAGTCCAGGACTACTTTCATCATTATTTATGAAGGACCATGAGTTCAGGAAACTCCCGTAAAAGTCCAAAGTAGAGGTTTCTGATGCTTCTTCTGTGAAATGTAAATGGAAAAAGATAAGGTAAAGAATCAAAACCAATTTGCAAAGGTATCTCAAGCTTAGGCAATCAGACATTTCTATGCTTCCTCTTAGTCATTTCCAATTTTGCTTTTTTCTGTTATGAAAACGGGGCTTAAGTCGTAAGCCTAAAGCAGATTAATGTGGAATTTAATAATGCAATTAGGAAATGGCAAAGAGATTGGAATATCAGGATTGGAAATACACGTAACAACAATTCAATCATCAGCAACAAGTACCTAAATAATCATAATTCTCTTACTTCATCAATTGCCATATTCTATTTTGGGAAGATAGCACAGCAGTTAGAAGAAAAAGAATAGTAGCATAGCAAACCTCTACTAATTGAAAAGAACCCAGTGATAAAAGCCAAAAGAGCAAAGACCACCAAAATCAGCATCCCAACCTTCCGTCGACTTAAACACTTGTATATGCTGGACAGACATCTCTCCTTCTCCCTGGAGCCAGAGAGGGAAGCCCTTGAAGGTTTCCGGTAAGGTGACAAATTTTGAAATGAAGAGCCACCATTTTGTGGATGCTGTGGCAATGTTCCATAACTCCCAGTTCGAATACCTAATGACCCTCCACTCATTTTACCTCTAACCAAATACCATCTATCCTCATCTCTTTCCAGCCTCAAAATCTCCCCTCATTCACAACTACCAAGAAGAAAACAATTATCAAGACCACCTCCAGAACACCTACCAAATAAGTAACACTTATCCAATTCACCACGAAGCAAATCCCAATAGCACAATCAAGCTCCCTATCAATTTCCTTCTCCGCAAGGCAATATCGACAAGATCCTTTAAAATGATCCTACATTCAAAATAAACTGCCATGGAGTTAATATCCCTTTAAACAAGTAAACAAAAAAAACAGAACCTTTCAACCTACTTCAGATTCACACAACCCGGAAAAGTTCCAGATCCTATACAGCATTTCAAAACATAACAGGAGCACCCATACCAGGACGACATAGATCAACACGACCAATTTAAAAAAAAAAAAAAAAGAGCCAATGGGATTCAGAACAAAATCTTGTTTTTACCGACCTTTCTAATCAGATTTCTTTCCTTTAGGTTTGAGAGCAAATCGGTGCGCTGATTGGAGAATCGTGGCATTGGTTTTTGAACGGATTAAGATGTTGATTCTTATTCTCGCTTTGCGAGTTGTCTTTCCTCGATTTTCAAACCTCTAACCTCTTTCTCAAATTTTATTTATTATTATTTTTTTATTAATTATTATTATCTGATATATGGTGAAAATGATCCTTTTAATTTATATTCTGTCCAAATTAAGCTTTCTATCAGACACTCTAATATATTATTTAACATTATTAAAAATACACGTTGATTTATTTACCTTCAAAAATTATCTTTTATTTAGTTCATATTTTTAAAAATAAAAATTATAATTAGTATAAAAAAAAATTTAATAAAAATATCTAAAATCTATTTATTCATTTAAGCTAGATAATTAAAAATATTTAACTTTTAATATATTTTTCAATATGATTATAGTTTTTATATTTAAAAAATTATAAATATTGACTAAATATAAGAGAATAATATTAATTTTTTAAGTTAATTAAAATGACAGGTGAAATCTTTTAATATATTATTTAAGACACTGATAAAAATAAAATAAATAAGTGTCCATTTTAATTAACTCAAAATATTTTTTAAAAAAATTAAAAAAATTATGGATGAACAAAAAGGAAAATTCACAAAATAATAATAATAATAAATCCTAAAATCTCCCATTTTCCATTTTTAATTTAGTAAAAACAAATTCCCTCTTGATTTGTTATTGATTTTAACTGTATTGAATGGAGAAGGGGAAAATTAGAGAATTATCCCCCAAAAAAAAAAAA
>JAXGGT010000162.1:8754163-8781053 GCA_035583425.1 Marsdenia floribunda | reverse complement strand
ACGGTTAAAATTAGATAATTAAGCCCCCCCCCCAAAAAAAAAAAAAAAAAAAAAAAAAACTATCAGGGACTAGAATGGGTGAAAAGTCATATACATAAGGGATTAAATATGATATTTTTCCTTTTTTTTTTTTTTTGTTTTTTGTTTTCGTCGTTACCATTTGACCGAGAGGTGGAGAGGACTACCATGCCTTTGACTCATGTTACATAACACGGAGACATTAAGACATTACGTAGAAATGTAGGGCTGAGCCAACTAATGATTGGGCCCACTATTTAATGGGCCCATTAACTCAGTCCACTAGTTCTTGTGTCTCGGAAAAATAAGGCACTTGCCATTAATTTCATGCATGCATGTTAAGTTGATAAAATTGGACCACTTTTTTTTTTTTTTTTTTTAATTCTAAAATTTGGCAAACTTTTTACTTACATATTTGAAAAATAAAATTTTAAATGTTGTCAATTACTTTTTTTTTTTTTTTTTTAGTAATCAACTATAGAAATATAAAGTCTAAAATATATTTACACACACATATATATATATATATATATGTATTATTTTTTAAACTAAAAAATAAACAAAATGAATATTTTTATAATTTATTTACGATAAAAATAATTATTTAACAATTCTAAATATAGTTGAATTGGTAAATAATTATTTTTTAACTTAGTTCCATGCAACTATAGTTGGGAATCCAAGATATCTCGACCTCATGTACTAAAATAAAATAAGGTTACGAGTTTTAACTGTACTCGTATATACAGTCGTTTAAATTTTGAAATTAAGCCTATATTTGGATAAGCGTTATATTGGAAAAAATTGGTTGAGACAAATTTTTTGAATGTTGTCTGGGTTTTTTTAAATTGAATTTTATGTTAAAAAAAATAGGGGTTAAATATATATGTTTTATAGGTATAATGATTGTGTGTAAGAGAATGGTTGTTTGGAAAATGTGTATAAGAGTGATTTTATTAATAATATGTATTTTTTAAATGAGGTAGGGTTCACAAATTTTATAGGTGTGTTTTTAGGGGACAAAATTTTTTTCAAAAATATTGTCTAAATGTACTGGTTATTGGGAGACAAATATTCTTTACTTAATTCTAATACAACGCTTATCCAAATATAACCTTATTTTTTTAATAAAATTTTTTGAATTCAAAGAAAAATTAATTTAAATATAAATATAATTTAAAAGTACCGAAAATTCATCCAAGACCAATAAAGGAAAAAATATTGTAAAAGAAATTTTTTTTTTTTTTTTTTTTTTTAAGATTCTCAAATATTGATGAAGTTATCTGCGTTCCAAATTTGGGGTTGGGAGCTTTGTCTGTCAGTCACATCCAGAAACAGCAAAGGAAAGAAAAGAACAAATGAGTAGAAAAATCATGATGTGTGTTTTTTTACTTAAAAACTGAAAGTTGGTCAAGTACCCCCCATGTGCCCTTAACTTGAATGAAGAAAAAAAAAATGAAATTTCATTTATTTCTATTATTATTGGTTTTTTTTTATAAATAATTTGAATAATTTATAAATAGTTAATTTTGGCTTTTTATTTATTAAAAGTTAAATTAAATATATAATTCTACAATTTTTTTGTATTGTGTTATTTTATAAAAATAGATAATTAATATTATTATAAAAAAAATGAAGTATGATTATTTAATCTTTTAAGAGGAAAATTGACATATTTAATTTCAATTGGTAGAATTGGTTCCTGTTGTAAATTTTAAATTTAATTGATCTTAAATTATTTAACTAATGTGAGATTGATTCTTTTTGTCGAATTTTTTTATTTTATTTTAACCGTTATATATATATATATTGTTTAACGGTATTTTTTTATTTAAAAATTGAAATATTTAATTTTATATGTATATATGAGGAGCGCTTCTTTTAACATGATCGTTGTACCAATCATACTTTAAGCAATGGACGTCAATTATTCTGAAAATAACAATTTAATCTTAATGAAACGTGTGATCCTTCTTATCGTATATTTCAACTTTAAAAAGACAAAAATACTCTTAACCAAATATTTTATTTGAAATTTAACAGTTGAATTTTTATTTTTATTTTTATTTTTTTTAAAAAAAAAAGAGAGGGTAAGGGATCAATGTCATATTATTTGAAGAATTTAAGGATTAATCAAATTAAAAATTTATAATGGAGACTAATTCTACCAAATAGTCATAATTTAAGGACTAAACATGTTAAAAGTGTTGTTCTTAAAACAATAAACATAAATAAATAAGGGTGTATTTAGATTGGAGTTTTTTAGTATGCTTTTTTTTTTAAACAAGCATTGAGTAGATTGCAAAAAACGAGAAATAAGGTGAGGATAAATTAAAAATTTGTCTAGTAAGTGGGAGATAAAAATAATATATTTTATTAGTGTAATGATGATATTATTATTGAATTGATTTATATTTATATTTTTTATTAAATGTAATGATTTTTTATTAATTACCAAAAAAAAGTAATGATTTTTTATTAATTTTTTTTGTCAAATAGACAAATATGAACAATATCATATCAAGTAATGTCCAAACAAATACACTTTGTTTTAAATTTGAATGAAAAAAAAAACTCCAATCAAAATACACAACAAATAACGGAGTACTACTATGGTAGACAAAATAGTACAACCATTAAAGTGAGAACTATGAATGCGATAAAACTCCCTTACAGTGTAGGGCCATGGGAAACAGTAGAGACGGGTCCCAACTATCATCTAAATATTTGTCAACCGAAAAAAAGGCTTTTAAGAAGAGGTAAAAAAAAAAAGGCAAAATTAGGCGTTGAATCAATTACTACATATTTTAAATTAATATTCAAAATATATATATATATAAAAAACATATTGATGTAATTAATTTTAAAGAATAGTATTATTATATTCTTTAATTGAATATTTATAATTTAGAAAAAAAAAATTATAATTAAAAGTGTGATTGCTATTAATTAAGTTAATTCATCATACCACACTTTCTTTATTTAAAAAATAATAATAATAAATTACCAAAAATATTAATAATTATATAAATGAAACCACCTTTTTTTTTTTTTTTTGAAAAATAAACCCATTCAATAAATATATTAGTGTTGTGAATTGAATTCTTACATCGCTCGCTTAAAAGATTTTTAAGCTGTTATTAAGTAGAAATCTGAAACTCTTTACTCAAATAACTGTTTTAAACCTGTAAGATATACCTGAAGTGCTCTAAAATGAACAATATTATTGAACTAATTTATTAACAATTAGTAATTTTAAATTTAGGGGTTTTGTCAATTTGGAAAGAAAAAAAAAAAATAGAAAACAATGAAAGGGAGAGAAGTGTAATCTGGGGTGCACGCGCCTACACTAATTAACTGAAGATCTCACACAATGAATTGACAGCATGGCGTGAGGAAACTGGAAATCAAGCATCATGGGGCAGCCAGCAAAACGTGGACCCCAACAACATAAATTTCCTAACAGTTTCAATTTGATTGGTCCACTTGTTAAGCGTCGGGGAGGAAATCCTTGGGACTCCACCGCACATGTCTGGGGATTTGGAAGGGCATTTTGGGTTGAATCGAAACAATAATTCCATACTATTCCCTCCCTTTCAATTTTTAGTTTTCCTAAAATAATACTCCCTTCGTCTTTTTTTTTTTTTAAAATATTACACCGAAGAGAAATTGACATATATATAAAAGACATAATAAGTTTATTGTATTTATATAAAAAATTAAATTTTACGTATTTTTCCAAAAAAAAAAAAACGCTTTAAAAACTGAATCAAATAAATTTGTTTTTCTTTTATTTTGAATTCACAAAAAAAAGGAAAGGAAATTCCTCAATTTTTAGAAAAAAATAATTGAATGGTTATCATATATTAAATGCACAGTCTCAAATTTGTGACCTTCGTATAATATTTAATTAATTGACATTGTCCTCGTTGTACTAACAAAAATATCTCGAGTTAATAATGAGTACCTAAATTCACATTTATATCTCATGAGATATTTATAGTAAATTTACGATTTGTAATTACACTCTATATTTTTGGAGTGAAGCATTTCCCTAATACAAACAAAAATGACATTTTGCGTTTCTTGTCTGAACTTCAATCAAAAGAAAACGTTGTCGTCAAGGAGATTATCAAAGATATAATATTAATTCTTTTGTTATTTAATTTATTTACGCAGTACAACTACTTCTTTTTATAATTGTTAAAAATGTACTAAATCAACCCTTTATGGTATTATTTTATAACATATAATAATTAATAATAAATATTTCAGTAAGATTGTCGCATTTGTATAAAAGTAGTCATCTTTTATCACATGAGTTGTTCATATGATTAAAAACATATAATTATTTCGTCCTTTTTTTATTTTTCTTTTTTAACATAATAAATAATTAATGAGTCAACGGATTAATTACAGGAAAATAATAATAATAATAAATGATGTATTAATTTAATAGATTGATGAATATTTTGAGATATTTAATACAAAATATATATTGTGATATTTTGCATTTTATATTTAAAAATTATTTATTATCAATTTAAATATTTTTATAATACAGTGTAAATAGTTGTCACATAATTGATTATGGGAACTCATATCATGACATTTTTTCCATTTTTTAGAGGAAACAAATCATCGTTTATGAATACAAATGCAATTAGCCCATGAATCAATTTTTAACTTGTCACAAATAAAAAATAAATTAGTGTAATTTTTGATTAAAAATATTAAAATATCAATTGATTTTATTTAACATACCAATTAACTCAATTAAATATATTATTATTAAATCTTATTGTAATTCAAAAATTTATAGCAAATTAAAGATAAATATCCAAGATAACCATAATTAGAACAATTAGAAGTAATTATGTCTATCTTAATAATTAACTCTAACAAAGCATATTAATAAAGTAATTAATTATAATGACAGTTTTGAAAAATGCAAATTTATTTTAAAAACAATAATTCTTCCTTTGTATATTTTTACTTGTTATAAAAAAAAAAAAAAAAAAAAACTGTTTAAAAATGTGAAATTAATGTATATTTTACGAAAATTGGACATTTTAGTCCCCATTTTATTTTTGTTTGGAAAAAATAGTCCTTATATTTTTTCTTTAACTTTTTTAGTCCCCAAATTAAAATGGATTGGATAAATAAGTCCTTATGACCATATTTTTACATATTTTTTATGTCAAAAGTCACATAATTTGTGTGTATAAATTTTTAAATTGGGTAAAAATACTTTTATTTAATAGCACACTTGTATATTACATGAATTTTGGCATAAAAAATGAGAAAAAATATGTTTAGAATGACTTATTTATCCAATTAATTTTAATTTGGGGACTAAAAAAGTTAAAGAGAAAATATAGGGACTAATTATTCTAAACGAAAATAAAATGGGGACTAAAATGTCCAATTTTCCCATATTGTATTTAACAATAGCAAGTATAATTTATAAAAAATTAAATGTAGGAATATTAAGAATAAAATGATGATAAATGCACCTTAATTTTTTAATGTGAAGTTCTTCTCCTGACCTGTTGGTCTAAGAGTCTATCCTTTACCTCCTGGCTTGCCAAGAGATTAAGGGATATATGCGCAAGTGTGGGTATACCAGCACTATTGCATCTCCTTGGGTGGATTAATTTGGACCGAAAGGGCATGAGATGCCACCTTAAAAAAAGAGTAAATACTATAAATTCCTATTAGCAATTCATTTATGGCAAATCTTTATCTCCTGGCTTGCCAAGAGGTTAAGAGATATATTTCCAATAGTGGGTATACCAATACTGTTGGGTCTCCTTGGGTGGATTAATCTGGGCGGAAAGGGCATGAGATACCACTTAAAAAAAGAAAGAAAAGGAAATACTATAAATTCCTATTAGCAATTCATTTATGGCAAATCTTTTTATTCCCCTAAGAGTAATTGCATTAGTCATTACTCTAAATATGATCTAAACTCAAAAGCGCAATTACATAGTAAGAGAATAAAGATTCATTTTCATTTATAAAGCAAAAAAAAGGAAGCGCTAATTTTTATTTTTATTTTTTTTTTGACTTTTTCGATTTCTTACTAAAAAAAGAAGATTACTAAATTGCCATTTCTTGTTATGGAAAGATTCTTTATTAGGTAATAATAAACATGATTAAGTCAATTAAGACAAAAATAATTAAATAAGGGAGTGTGCATTGTAGTCTAAAAATTAAATGATTTGTCTCTAATATGGGTTATGGCCAATGCAATTTGCAATTATTTTCAAAGGTAGGGTTATAATTTATTCATAAATTTGGTATGATATAGGTAGAATAGTAACTCAATTAATGAATGGTAATTTGGGGTCCATTTCTCCTTTTTTTTTTTTTTTAATTTTTGGACAAAATTAATTATTTTCAAATTTAATTTTTACTTAATTACTTATTTGTCAATTGATAGCAAATTCTTATGATTTTAGAGGTCATAAGTTTGGAACACGGCAAAAATACTTCAAAATTTTCATTTTTTTCTTATTTTATCAATAATTGTTATATATGTGGCTTTAAGTCAATAAGATGTAGCTCAGTTGATAGTAGTCTCACTTATGATTAAAGATTTTATGAGTTCAAGACATGACAGAGGTATAAGTAGCTCAAAAATTTCAAAAAAATATATATGGCTTTAAGATATTTATATATATTTTCTTTTATTCATTACGTTCTCAACCTTTATGATCTAAGATTATTTTTTATTGTTATTATTTATTATTTTAGAATATTACGATAATATATTTATTATTTAAAAAAAGTGGTCTATTTAATTCATTAATTATTATTATTTTGCAACTTGATTAATCTAAATTATTTACTTTTCCACTAATTTCATTTACAAATTATGCAGTCATATATTTGATTTGATGATTTTTTTTAAGTTTCTAAATAAAACTTCTGTATATATATATGTATATTAAAATTAACAATAAATAAATAATTTTTTTTCTTCCGTGTCATCCTATTTAATAGTTTCAACTAATATTTATTAATTGGATTTTATATGAGAATGATAATTCAAAACCACTTTAATTATTCCTTATAAAATCATATTAATATTTAACATTTCATAAAAAATATATATATATACCACATCACACTAAAAAAATAATTAAATGTAAAAGATATTTGTCAATTTATATAAAATAATAGGTTAAAGTTTTTTCTTAGTTTATTTCGCTTAGGAAAATTAGTTAATTTAATTTAATTTTTTGTTTTAGTCATTTTATTTTATATCTTTATAATATAAAAGAAAAATTAAATTAAAAACTAAAATGACAAATTTTCGTCAGGTAAATTTAGAAAAAGTTGAAATTGAAGGATTATTTATGGTAAAATATGATTTGATTTTAGAATTGAAGAAAAATCAGGAGGCGCGTGGAGGGAAAGACACCTAGGATGAAGAAAGAAGAATGTTGTCGAACACAATATCAGTAGTGCAGTAATTTAGTGGTACTGTCTTTATGCGTCTTTCGTCGTCTGTTACACTCCCTCTCTCTCTCTCTCTCTCTCATGGCTTGTGGCTTTTAATGAAAACGTCTGTCTTTGCACTCAGGAAAAATATAAATTCAACAGAGCAAAATGAAGAACTATTTTTAACACCTTTGATGAATTTAGTTGTTTGTGAGCAATAATATATAACATACATCCTCCTCTCTCTCTCTTTTTTCTTTTCCTCTACAGAGCGAAATCCATTTGTGCCCTAGATCCACTCATCACTCATGCCTTTTGCCTCTACCAAACACTAGATACTATTATTGTGTGGCACTAATTTTCTTCTGCAGGGTTTCGAGCTATTTATTAATTACTCTACTTCCATCTTGAGGTACTTTGAGGAGACACCATTTTGGTTTTCTTGCACAAGCTGTGAGTTTTTTTTTTTTTTTTTTTTTTTTTTTTTTTTTTGGTGTGCGCGTTGTCAGTGGTGAATGAATTGTTGTTAAGTAAGTTGGTTACTCTTTAATTTCTTGAATTTATAAGAAGCATTGGTTACATGTGTGTGTGTCAGTTTTGTAAGGCTGAAATTTTTGAATGCAATTGAATGATGGAAGAAGACGAAGTTACTGCCCGAGTAAATTGGTGTCTTGGTGAAAGGTTATGATTTTGGGAGGTGGGATTTCGTGGGTTTCTGTTATTTTGCTGTAGAATGGGGTGTGTTTGCTGTAAGCCCTCTGCCATCGAAGATAGTAAAGAGAGTCCAAGGGAGAGGATATCTAGTAAGGCTTCTTCTGATTTACTGGCGCCCACGGCTGTTTCGTCAAGGAGAGAGGAAGGTCACAGAGCGAAGGATCGACAGGACTGTAATGAAGGGAGGGTGATGTTGATTGATAAGCAAATTAATTGTTCAGGTAGATTGCATTCTGAGATTTTTGAAAGAAAAAGGGAAAAAGCTGAATATATTGTCATGCCCAACCATCTGGGATCAGGCCGGGTTCCAAAAGCTTCTGAGGGAGAGCATGTTGCTGCTGGATGGCCACCCTGGTTAGCTGCAGTGGCCGGTGAAGCGATCAGAGGATGGGTCCCTAGGCGTGCAGATTCTTTTGAGAAGTTGGACAAAGTATGCCTTTTCTTGCTTTCACTATGAACCTGGTTTTCATTTTTTGAATGCTTTTGGGTATAATTAAAGAAAAGTAATATTATCTATATATCTTTACTTCCTTTATCATTGCACTTATTATGAGGTGAAGTTGATAAACACAAAAATACTCTTTTGATTGACTTATCATTAATTCAAAAGTGACAAAATCTAATGAAAAGAAGTCATTGACCATGCAGCTAATTGGAACTGAGAACTAGATTTCAAGCTGCCTCGTTAATCCTCTGTCTTTTTCCCTTATAACATCCTAGAACCGTCCATGCTTTATATGCCTTACTTCAACTTTCTATTTCTCATTGTTTAAGCATTTCCAACATCTCTGTTGCAAAACCCAGAATAGTCCATCCTTTCACTGTGACAGGGTATATTGTAGTGCATTCGTGTGCTGAAAGGTTTAAAGATCACCAAAATGCAAAGCTGCTGAGAAGCGGATAGTGCAGTAGGTTTTCCTGATTATAGGCATTATTTTGGAACATTTTTTTTATTACCTTGTGTAGGAAGGCTGAAGAATTGGGGGGGGGGGGGGGATGGTGGTGCTAAAATGTAGCAAAGTTGAAGAATTGGAGATTGAGGTTTAGACTTTTGCAAATTTGCACATCCATGACATTCGTGTTGGCCTATTGAGTAATCTGGTTGACCAGAATTGTCTTTCTTGCAAATAATCCTATGTACTAACAGGTTTGCAGCTCTCCTGTCTGATGAGGTTACCACTGTAACTTGCCTGATGATCATACTAATATGGCGGAAAAGGGTGTCTTGAGAAAAATAAATTAATAAATAAATTGTGTGCGTGTGTGAAGATTCTACTTTCATGCATAACCAAAACTTTGATTTCGTCTTGCAGAACTGGGTTTTTGCTCTTATTCTGTGTTCTATTATCTCAGGACTTGTTATTAAATACGATGGAATAGAAGTTTATATATTTTCTATTTTCAAGATAAGTTATATTTCACCTTTTTAGCGGGTTTAAATCTTCTTGACAATCTAATGGTCTTCCTTTTGCTCTTCAAATGATATCCTAGGGTAAAAGGGTGTTCGTTGCAGGCTCATGATCAATCACTCAGCTTTATTTAGTTAAAGTTTCTCTTACATTTGCTATTATTAAATAAGCGATATTGAACATGAACGAACTGTGTCCGAACATAAATCTTTTTCTCCTATGCAATTTCGTTACTAGTTTGGAGGTGAGCAAGGTTCTAACTTTTATATCCTTTTGATTTGTTTAGCATTAATCTATGGAAGCCCCACAGTGAGTGTTCTCCAATTCTTCATCCATTAAATGATGGAGCAGCGCAATAAAATTTCTAACTTGAAGCGCAATAAAATTTCTAACTTGATACTTTAGATACGTGTAATGATTACAAGTATTAACGTCTTTCCTTAGTTATGAACTTGCCAGAGGGGGTGTGGAACACACCAAAGCCTTCTTTTGAAACTAAGAAGATATTTAGTTCAGTTTCAGTGAGTGTACCAGATAATTCTGCAAGTTTCCAAACTCATTTTTGTAATCTAGAGTCAAGTAGACTTGCGAGGTCTTATTGTTCCTCTCTTTATCTCTTGCCTATCCATTTGAATGACACTTCATTCAAAATTATTTTTGACATTTTATATTGACTGCCAAAATGTTGTCAATGCATCTCTTGGATTTGGATTATTCATCTAGGGAATGTGGTGTCATTTACCACATGCACGTTGAAATATGTTGCTTGTTGTAGGAGATCGCTCTGTGTTGTTGATTCTTTGTAAGCATGGTTCTCTGTCTTTCACATTATAATCATTGGTTCTATTGATTGCTGCTGGTCTTGTCTACTAGTTGCTTAATCTTTTGGGCTTTAATAAGTTTCAGCTTGTTTATCTAATATTAGTTCTATTGAAGAGGAAGCTGCTCAGTTATGTATCTTGTGCCTTATAATTTCAGCGAGTATGATCAATTGCTGACGTGCCTTTTACTGTGTTGACTTTTTTTTTCTCTGTAGATTGGCCAGGGAACTTACAGTAATGTTTACCGTGCTCGTGATCTTGATCAAAATAAGATTGTTGCTTTGAAGAAAGTAAGGTTTGACAATCTGGAGCCTGAGAGTGTTCGTTTCATGGCTAGGGAAATTCACATTCTTCGTAGGCTTGATCATCCTAATATTATAAAGTTGGAAGGTCTAGTTACATCTCGAATGTCTTGCAGCTTGTATCTTGTTTTTGAGTACATGGAGCATGACCTAGCGGGTCTTGCATCGCACCCAGGTCTCAAGTTCACTGAACCACAGGTACTCACTTTTATTTGAGTATCATTATTGTCGGAAACAACTTGTCCAAGTGGTGGGAGAGTTATTGTTCAAGATGTAGAGTGCAGTACTTGGTTGAGTCCCCTCCTGCTCCTTGTTTTCTGCCCACCTACCCTTCTTGTAAAAATAATTGAAGTCAAGTATGATTGTCTAATAGATTTTCTATTTATAGAGGTGACGTACAGGTTTTTGTATTCTCATTAAATGTGATTTCCAAAAATGAGCCTGCCTGTATCTGTAGTTCCTTTCTAAAGTACATTATTATATAATAAGGGGAATGGTAACCATACTGGAGTGAAAAAGATATCTTTCCTTCTTTTACCTTCATTTTGTATCAATCTTTTTTTATGGTCTTACATCTTGCGCTTCAAATGCTTACCAGTTTGAGATATTTGATATAATATTTTCAGGTTAAATGTTACATGCAACAACTTTTATGTGGACTTGATCACTGTCATACACAAGGGGTGCTGCATCGTGATATTAAAGGTTCTAACCTTCTAATTGACAATAATGGCATTCTAAAAATAGCAGACTTTGGTCTGGCAAGCTTCTTTGATCCCCATCAAAGCCAGCCTTTGACAAGCCGTGTTGTTACTCTATGGTACCGGCCACCTGAGCTTTTGCTTGGAGCAACCTATTATGGTGCTGCAGTTGATTTATGGAGTACAGGTTGCATACTGGCAGAACTTTATGCTGGCAAGCCTATCATGCCGGGAAGAACTGAGGTATTATTTTGTTATGCTACTGCCAAACTTATTGAAATGCTATTTATATGGATATTGGCTATTCTTTATTTAGAGAAATTGACTAGTCTATTTCATAAGGAAATCATTCAGCAATTAAATTGTCATATTCATTCTCATTGATTTCTGGAGTTTTTGGATCTTCAACTAAATCTTACATTCAACAAGTAATTATGTTTTTGTCTGTTTGCTGTCTCCCAGTTTCATGATTTCCTTCCTTTGATAACACCCAAACAAAATTAACAGGATGGTGTTGTACGTATTTAATGAACTTTTCCTGTAGGTTGAGCAGTTACATAAAATTTTCAAGCTTTGTGGATCACCCTCTGACGATTATTGGAGAAAATCAAAGTTGCCCCATGCAACAATATTTAAACCCCAGCAACCATATAGACGTTGTGTTGCTGAAACATTTAAGGACTTTCCTGCACCAGCATTAGCACTTATGGAAATTCTACTATCAATTGATCCTGCTGACCGTGGATCTGCAGCCTCTGCTCTCCAGAGTGAGGTACGAAGCATCTTTAGTCACTAGATCTTGTGGTTTGCATTGTCAGTACCTTTCCTGCTACAAGAAGGAAAGATATATGTAGGCTGAACATGTCTTTAAAGATGTTTCAAGGAATAACATGAACTATAATCTTCTTCTTTTAACAGTAATAGAATATTTAATTGCCTTTATTGGCCATCAATGGAAGATAATGACCGGTCCGGCATGGATGACGTGAATCACATGAAACCTTTTACCAAGTTAAAGATTAATTTAGCATCATTGATAAGTCAGGATTCCTTGATATTACATTATTGACATTTTAGAACCTGAAAATGCTATTTCATTATTTGAGCTTTCCAATTTTATACTTGAATAAAATCCCTCCTTTTCTTTTTCTTTATATATTTTAAAGAGTATCATTCAAAATGCATTTCTATTCTTCAAAATACATCCGTATACCATTATTTTCATTTTTTATATCCTTGAATTATTTTAGTTATATAAAAATATCCTTAAATTTTTATTTCATCCCTTTTGTTCTTATTTTATTTATTCTTTTTGTCATTTATTTGTTCCATTCAACTCACTCATAATGTGACATACTTGTGGGATAAAAGTAAAAGAATAAGAAATAGTATAAAGATGAAAAAGGATGAAATAAAAGTTTAAGAGTATTTTTTCATAATAAAAAATAGTATAAGGATATAAAATATGAAAAAGGATATATTCAAAGAACAAGAAGTACTTGAAGGATATTTTGAGCCAATTTCCTTTTCCTCTTTCTTGGTAAATTCATTTATGGTTGCCAGGAAATTTTAGGAAAGAAATGTCTGAGAAAGAATTACATAGAGCTGTTTGTATGCTTTGATCAGAATTACTCTTCTTGAAGCTAGTTTAATGTTCCCCTTCATCGAATACCCCCTTCCTTTCACGTCCAAGAAAGAAATGTCTGACAGAAAGAATTACTTGGAGCTGTTTGTATTCTTTGACTGACTAATCTCTGTCTTTGTTTGCTTTCTGAGTGAAGATGGTTTATTTTTGCCCCTTGATTAGTACATGTGATCGGACCTTTGGGTTTGAATCCATGTAGCAGCAACCTTTTAAATTATGTCACTTGCAGTTCATAAATCCGCATGCACTAGACCACTTTTAACCATTCCCATGCATGTCACTTAATTTTACTTCATGGATCATCTCTTTTTCCTTGATCCCATTGTTTGCTCAAAAGACAGTTATGTTGATAATCTTGCTTGCTTGTACCTCCAATTTTTTCTGGATACTTTTTTATACATTTGTGTAGGATCATATCTTAGTACTACATTATGATACTCTTCTTATCATCATGACTACCATTGCACACACAATTCTTGCTTAAGGTTGCAAAAAGATACTAAGTGTGTTTAGTTGGTTGAATTTCTAACCACCTAGTTATACTTTTGCAGTTCTTTGCAACAAAACCTATTCCTTGTGATCCTTCAAGCTTGCCGAAATACCCTCCTAGTAAAGAGTTTGATGCAAAAGTACGAGATGAGGAAGCTAGAAGGTGCATGTTTAACAACCATTAATGTTTATATGTTCATTTCTAATTTGGTTTCTATATGTGCAGCAAATAGAGGAGAAAGAAAAAAGAACTTATGATTTTACTTAAAGAGGAAAACATACATGTATGACTACATTAGAATAGAAATAAGCTAATGAAAATACCTAAAGCAATGTACAATCGTACATTATACTCCCTTTCGAGGTAGTGCATAGATGTTAATTATGCCTACCTTGTTACAAATGTGGATACTAGTTAAAATCGGATTTGATAGGTAACTTGCATCCAACCTCGATTTGACTGAGGAATCTCCGAATCTCCTATATCAGGGATAGGGGCGGGATTGGTATCCCCCTTGGGTCCCATCCTTGCTCCTATTCTCGTCTTCAAAATATATATATATATATATATATATATAATTATAACAATCATTGAAAGGATCATTCACCAATTTGATCTCCATACTTATTATTTTCATATATTTTGGTCTTAATTCATTTGTTTTATCATTTTATACTTATTTTTCTAACTATTAGTCCACAATTGTCCTTCTATCCAATTCTGTTAAAAAATTTGTATGGTGCTCTCTTGGTTTAAGTGAGATTGTAGGTTTGGAATCGCACTCACGTTTGCATCTGTTTAAAAACTTGGGGTTAGAGCTTACCTTTTGAAAGGGACCTACTTGGCTTGAATGTGGATTTGTCTGAATGTGAATATGGCTTAAAGGTACTACCCATAGTTGGGATTCATTCAAAACACCTCGTGCACTAAGCGGAAAGAAAATATTAACTTAACGTGCACACAAGTCAATTATTGAGAACTGAGATATATAAAAATTATAAGTTTTAGGGACCAAAATAACTAATTTTTCACATTTCCTTTTTAAAAAAGTTGGACCGAAGGACGAAGTTAGACTAATAGTTATAGAAATAGTGGTAAAAAATATTAAAAAAATAAAAGAGAATTAAGGCCAAAAAAAAAAAAAAATGAAAATATAAGCATTAGATGAAATCGACTAATTATCCACCATACTAATAATTGATCATTTTGTAAAAATAAAACATAACAGCTATTTAGTAAATACTAAAGTAGATTGAAATTAATAAATAATAAACATAGTATTTTACTTATAAAATTATAGTGCATCATTATAATATTTAGTTTAATAAATAATTTAATTAAATGTTTTTACACAATTTATATAAAAGGTAAAAAAAAAGAAGATAAAGATAAATTTAAATACTATATTAACTCTAATTAAAAATTAAAAATTTATTATATATATACATATTGACATTATTTGCTGCAAAGATTTTAAAAAAAAAGAAAATTTTAAATTTTAGATAACAAGTGATTTTTGTCCCCAAACTATATGTTTTTATATGTTTTAGTCCTAATATTTTTTAAAAAAATTGCCTCTTAATGAAAACACATTAGTAAGTTGTCGATTTCTTATCATCTTGGGATTTGCCAATTTGGATATGAAAGTATTCTATATGAAAATAGCTATGATTCTTGTACATTAAACCTTGTTCACAAGCACCTTTCATGTTATACAAGATGTGTTTTGGGCTATATTCTAAATCTGTACTAGAGCAAGATACAATATTTTGTTTCTTTCTTTTCTATAATACTAAATTGCCTCTAACAAAGACATATTAGTTAGTAGCCCTTGCTTGACACAAGTGGTAAACAACTTGTGAATGCTATACGAGGTTCTTGATTCAGTTCTTGCTGTGACCGCCATGTAAGACCTAAGGTGTAATCTTCTCTTGAGTAAGAGTTAGACTCTGTGGGCGCAACTTAGACCGAATTTGGATTAGTCGAAGCAATGACTGTGTACCGAATGATGATCAATCTTGGAATTTGTCAATATGGATATGAAAAACACACTATATGAGAATAACTACAGTTCTTGTATGTTACAGCTTGTTCTAGAGCACCTTTCAAGTAACACAAGATGTTATCTAATGTAGTCCAATCGAAAAGTTGTAGAAACTACGAATTGACTTAATAAATCACACTTGGATAAGTTATAATAACATAGTTTAACTTTTTAACAAATCTTCAATATTTCTTAGGATCTTTGAACAATTCTCCTTCCTTTGTGAACTATGTATATTACTATTAAGTTTAACCCTTAACTTCCCTATCTTTGCTAATATTGAACACATATTTTTGCTGAGATAGGAAGATACTTTGCTTCTTGAAACTTCAATTCCCACGAAATATCTTAATGCTTCCAAATTTTTCGTGTAGAACTGGCTCTAAAGAAAAAAAAAAAAAAAAAAATTAGTGATGTAATTCCTTCAAGGTTATCCCCTAGTGAGAACAATATCATCAACATTTACAATCAATAGAATAATGATTTATTTAGAGTGTTTATAAACACTGAGTTATATGAATTGCTCTTGCTCATTCTAAATTGTTTAATTGCATGACTAAAATTTTCCAATCTAGGCTTGAGGACTACATTAACCCACATAGAGACTTGTAGAGACTATGGACTTTATCAGACCCCTTGAGCAACACACCCTAGAGGTTGCACCATATAAACTTCCTATTGCAAATCGCTATGTAAGAAAGTATTTTTTATGTATAGTGATGTAAGGGTCATACATGGGTTGTTGTTAGAGAAATGAATAGCTGAATAGATGTTAATTTAACAAGAAGAGAAAAAGTATTACAATAATCCATGCCATATGTTTGAACATAGCCTTTAGCAACAAGATATGCTTAAGTCAAGCAACATAACCTCCATAATTATGCTTGACAATAAAGACCTATAACATCTGGTTGCCCTTTCCCTTAAAGGTAAATTCATTGAAGCCCATGTACCATTACTATCTAAAGCTTGCATCTCTTTCACAGTTGCTGCTTGTTAGTCAAGATGGAGAGTTCTTTTGGAACATATATAAAATCAAGAGAAAGCAACAAATGAATATGTTGAAGAAGATAGGCAATGATAGGAAACAAAAGGAGAAATAGGGTAGGTACGTTAGGGATTACCTTTTTGCAATGCAATTGAAAGTTGAAGATCAATTTCTTATAGATAGATATGATGTTGAAGAAGAAATTGGTGTAAGACATGTAACAGAGGAGCTTCATCTTTTGAAATACACATGACTAATACGAGGAGGTGATTGTGGTATTGCAAAGTCATTAGTAGGTTGCTGATATATCATGGGATAACTCCACAAATAGTCATGCTCCTTCTAATTAATATTAGATGAGACTTGAAAGAAGGAAGATGATCCATAAACGTTACATCAATAAATACATGATATTTATTGAGATTAGGGCAATAACACCGATGCCCCTTTTAAAAATGAGAATAATTAAGGGAAACACATGTTAAAGACTTGGGATCTAATTTAGTAATAGTAAGATGAATCATCATGGGCAAAACATGCACTTCAAAATATTTTGGGTTCTATGGGAAATTGACATTTAGTAGGAAAGAGAATTCCATAAGAAGTGCTTCCTTTGATGATGACATACGATTTATGGCATATAGTTGGGTACATGTGATTATTTTAGCTGTTTGAAGAAGATATTTATTTTTATTTCTACGATACCGTTTTGAGGTGGTGTGTCAACTCAAGAATTTTGATGAAGAATGTCATTATTGTTCATATATGTTTGAAAAGAACGAGACAAATAGTTCTTTGCATTATCACTTTTCAAAGTATGTGAGGAAACATTAAATTGAGTTTTAATTTCAACATAAAAAACACCAAAAAAAAAAAAAAAAAAAAAAGTGAAAATAACTCATTTAAATAAAGTTAAGTCATAGGGGACTAATCGTCAACAAAGGTGACAAAATTTTGAAAACATTTGAATGGATTGATTCAAAAGGGAAATTAGATCTTTTATTGAGTCTAGGAACAAAAGAAGAACAATAATGTTTTATATGTTGACATGACTCACACTAAAGAGAGGAAACATTTTGAAATTTAGGACATAGTTTTTTTAGAAAAGGCAAAAAGGGATGTCTGAACCAATAATGAAGTTACCTGTGATATGATTATTTGCATGATAATCAATGCCCCATTATAAAGTGGTAAAAAGAAGACACATGTTTAAGTTACTTGACTTTGCAATAGAACTAACTGGTTAAGGTGAAACTTTGAATGATTTAGGGAACTCTTTTCTGGAAACTGCAAGTACTTGTTTAGAGGAAGTAGTAGAAGTTGCCATTTGAGATGAATGGGATGTTTGAGATTTATGTTGCAATTTGTGACGTGTGGTTAGTATAGGTTGGCTCATGGCAATAATAGCATACAACTCCCTTTCTAATACCACTTAGCAAAAGGAGTAGAAAGAACTTAATGCTTTTATTCAAGAGTACAATATCTATATATACATGTTCATATGCTAGAATAGTGAATAAACTATGATGAAGTATTCTATTGCTGTACATAATAATATGCAATTTAACGCTTTTAGAGAAATTTTTTATTTTTTTCCACTTTTCATTCCAAATGAACTGGCCATACATAATTACTTTGTGCTAGAAACTTTTGCTGAATAACTTGTGCCTTAACTACTCTCTTTCATGCTGAAAATTTTCAGGCTTGCAGCAGCTGGAAATAAGGGTCAAAGATATGACCCTGAAAGAAGAGGCACGCGAGAATCTCGTGCAGTTCCAGCACCTGATGCTAATGCCGAATTAGTCATTTCTATACAGGTAATGATTCTTAGGCTGTGTTCACAAATGAGTGAGCATAGGCTGGGTAATGGAATGAAGTTAAATTGTGATGGTCTATCATGAAAGGTCAGCTTGGCTGACCAAGTTTATATACAGTCAAAAGCATAAGAATGATGACTAAACCAAAACTTTTAGCTGGTCTAACTCCATTATCCTTTCTTTATGCTATTCTCATCATGGATGAGAAATTTTATTGACTCTCTATTTGCTCAATCAGATACACTTGTACATGCATATATTAAGTGGGTATAACTCATCAACTTCCACTGCTTTCCTGTTAAAATTTCCTTGGTTTATTTCCTCCTCCAGAAAAGACAGGCGCAGTCAAATTCCAAGAGCAGGAGTGAAATGTTCAACTCCCACCAGGAAGAAGTTGCATCTGGTTTCCCCATTGACCCACCTAGACCATCTCAAGCTGTTGAAGAGACCAGCAATGATCCACAAGGCAATCTGCATAAGAGAGCTTCCCATTCTGGGCCTTTGGTTCACCGTGCTGCCTGGGGAAAGGCTGGAAAGAACACAGAAGATGCCCCAAAGATTTCAACTGGGGCTGACTTGTCTGCAATGTCTGGTTTAGTTGCTGCGAGGAGGAGCTTGTTGTCTGAGGAGCGCAGAGAGAAGTCTGGTACTTCTCAGCAGGAAGTTTCCAAGCTTTATTCAAGGTTTCCTGGATCTTTCAAGGAGGCGTCAAATTCCATGATGAAACAAGATCAGATAACTCATGGAGTTGAAGGCTCTTGCCAGAATGAGGGTGGAAGAGGTGGCAGCAATGATCCTGTTCTTGTAAGTATTCTGCAACATATGACCTGTTTGAAATATACCTTTCTGCACAATCACATTTTGCACCAGTCCACGTTTAATTGTTTACTATAACATTGCACATGCTTATCATCACTGTCTTGTTTGTTTGATCTATTTAGCTTGGTTATGGGTCAAAAGGCAACAAAATTCACTACTCTGGACCGCTACTGGTTCCATCAGGCAAAATGGACCAGATGATGAAAGACCACGATCGCCAAGTACAAGAAGCTGTAAGGCGAGCAAGGTTGGACAAGGCAAAAATGAGAAAAGTTCAAGGTGAAGGGAAGCAATTATCAATCAATTCATTATTTATATCTGGTCGTTGATTTGGTTATTGGAAATTGAGAATCTTAACTGTTGCAAAATGAGGAGCAAAAAGGGCACATACATTGGGAAATTCTATTGTAAAATTGAGTTGTATGTATAGGTGTTATTGCTCGAATATGGGGTTAGGGGAGGCCAACTTTTGGCCACTTGTAGAATTAAGTAGGAAATATTTTTAGTTTCTTATCATATCTTATTACCAATGGCTGGTATGAGCATTTCTTTGTAGTTCAGCAACTCAAAAGTCGTTAAAATCGTATATGGGTCATTCTTATAGAGGGCTTATTGTACAGCCTTTGTGTATTGAGTACTTATAAACAGTGAATGTACTATTGATATTTAGTTTGATCATAAAATGGTCAGAGGAGGCAAAAGAAAATGTTGGGTGCTACTTTCTTCGTTTCCTAAATATGTATCTTTATTCTTTTCTCTATCGTAGTGAACCAACAAAATGATTATGAAAATCAGTAGCTACTTAAGTGAAGGAAATCATTGTGCTGTGATTCTGATGCAGGTAAAATTTGCATTGTCTAACCAAGGTCCGGTTGGTTAGTTAATGAATGGCTGCAATGGTGTGGATGTTTTGTCTGGGATTCCAACTTTGACACGTTCTTCCATTTAGAATGTTCAAACACATGAATGCTAGATGTTTCATGGAGAAACTTGAATGATCTTTCCTGGTCAACATCCCAAGCTAAAGTTTTTCTGCTCTTGGATTGATCATTCAACTAATTTGACTATAAACTTGCTCATGATTTGATCATGTGTATTTTTGGGAACTTTCTTGATAACTTCTCCAAGAAAGGTAACGTGAGGGGAAAAAAAATTGAATTTGAGATTATTTTTATATCTATACATGGACTGAGCCATGAAACAAGACTGTCTGCAAACCTTTGTTTGGCACTCTTGAATTAAACGATGGCATTGAATATCCTCCAGAAATGGTTGGTGCTGAGTTTTTTCATTCTCCAATCTGCTTTTGCTCTTGAGTTTTTTTACAATGGTTTCAATAGTTCAGATGTTTTGCTCTATGGCACTGCAGAACTAGATTCTTCCCATCAAATATCTCTTACAAGGAACAGAACTTTCTCCATTGGTAGAGCTCTGTACCATTCATTGATTCCCATGAAATTAACCAATAACCCGAAGGAAGTAGGACCATTTTCGACCTCTTTCACCTTTTCAATCACTCCTTACAAGAATTTACTCCCTGGCCATGGACTGGCTTTCATTTTGGTACCACCAAGTTCAAGAGGGATTCAAGGTGCTGCTGCATCTCAGCATCTTGGCATAGTGAATGCTACAAACGACGGCGACCCCAACAACCACATACTCGCAGTTGAATTCGATGTGTTCCAGAATGAAGAATTCAAAGATATGAACGACAACCACGTTGGTGTCGACGTGAACTCGGTGACATCCATCGTTGCTCATGAAGCTGGCTACTGGTCTGAAAATGGTGAATCCCAATACTTCAACAAGTTGAAACTCAACGATGGGAGCACTTATCGAGTGTGGATCGACTATAGGCAGAAACAACTGAACGTAACCATGGCTCCTTCAACTTTGAAGAAGCCCATGAAACCATTGATCAGCATTCATTTAGATTTGTCTGGCCTTGTTCTCGATACCATGTATGCTGGTTTTTCTGCAGCCACAGGTCAACTGCTTGAAAGCCATGAAATTTTTAGTTGGAGTTTTAGTAATGGTAACTCATTTAGAGTATTGTAAGCCATCACCCACCCTACCAGAACGAAACCCTAGTACTAGAGTCTCCCTCCCTCATCTTTCTCAAATAATTATATATTTTTATCTTTTAAAAATACAATTTAATATGATGTAGCGTTTATATTTATCAATGAATAATTAATTTTAAATATCTAATAATTTATATTTATAGGTAACATTGCATTTTCTTGTTCAATTAAACTTAAGAGAAAGAAAAATCTTGGTGGGCGGATCTTGTGAATATTACATGATGAATTTGACATTTGTTGTGACCGTCATGTAAAAGTCCAAGTGAAAGAGTCAGATTAAGGTCTCATTGAATAAGAATTAGAATCTACTGGCACGATCAAAATCGAACAAGTTAGTCGAAATAGTAATTTGGATGCGAAATAGTTTAACAAAAAAAAAAAAAAAACGCTTAAGAGAAAGAAGGAAAATATTAATTTGTACTCTGTATTTGTTAGACGATCTAGTATTGAAGGTTTTGATTTTGTTTGAATTGTGCACATAAAGTCTGCGGACACGATCAAGATCGAATACAAATTAGTCGAAATAGTAATTTTGTTACGAGATAGTTTAATTAAAAAAAAAAAAGAAAGATTAATTTGTACTTTCTGTTTGAATTGTGAAGACAAAGTTTAATATTAAGTGAAAAACTTGATTAATATATGCTCTTACTATTAATATTAATTGGGTATGAATTCGAAATTACATCATACACCAATTTATGTACAATTAATATGAGTTTTTTGTTTTGTTTTGTATTTTTAATACATGGATCCTAACCCGATTTATACTCAAATTTTATTTTAGAGAAGTGGATAATCTTCCATTGAAACACAACGGCTTTCTTGTCCTAATTCTAAACCACACCCATTTTGCCAACGGGTGGGACCCTACTCCTAACGGTCATATTTCCCTACAAAACAAAAATGGTACAACGTTTCAATTTTGGATCGTCTTCTCCGAGTAATATATATGTATACATAAACCATCCCCGAGTTCACCGGACAGCAAACATCGCCGACATAATCAGCATAAAGAAAACCTTTATTTTACGGCCACACCTGAATATTCCCCTCCCTTACACGATAAGAGAGGTTTTATTTTTTGCCCTTCTTTTCTAGTTGGGATTGCTAGTTTTAACATTACAGAGAAACATGTCTAGACAGTTTTTGATTTCTTTATTGCTACTTTTATGCGCCTCATATTCCGGCAAGGCACAGTCTACGAATGCTCCAGCACCAGCGCCTAAGTTGGCAGGTGTGTCGGCACATGCGCCTACAAAAGGTGCTGATACGCCGGCATCTTCGCCGGGGAGTCCTCAGGCATCCCCTACGAAGTCTTCCCCAGTTCCTTCGCCATCTCCAAAATCCAGCCCGTCTGCTTCACCGTTACAACCTCCAGCATCAACTGCACCAGCGCAGCCTCCGGCGACGAAAAGTTTGCCCCCGACTGTATCTCCAGCACCTTCGCCGTCGTCCAATGCAGCTTCTTCGGTACCATCTCCTTCACCGTCAAGTGAGACACCAGCCCCGACGAACGCTCCAACAATTTCTCCCCCGGCATCGTCTCCTTCAGCCGGAAGACCTGCGAGTTCCCCTGCCCCAGACGCAGCAGCAGAGGTTCCTGCAACTGCTGTAGCGCCATCTGCAAGTGTTCCGTCGAGTTCTGTAACCCCAGCAGCATCACCAGAGGGAATGTTTCCATCTACCCGCAGCCCACCCAGTCCTGCACCGGCTAGTTTATCACCTGAGATTTCCCAAGCCCCAGTTTCTGATGACTCAGGCACAAACTCCTTCTATGAGGTCCCTATCGTTCTTACCGTGCTTGCTATTTGGGCAGCTCTTGCCATTTGATCTGATCTCAAAATGAAGGGCGTGAGTGCGAGTTGTTGCAGAAGCAACAAACAACCATTTTTCACGTTAATTTTTTCCTTTTGGGATATAGTTTTTTTGTTTGTGCAATAATGACCGAAAGTTTCAAATTTTGATTGATAATATGTATCATAATATCATTATTAATTTCATTAAAGGTTCATTTACAGTTTATTATTTCTCTCACCTGTCTTGAATATAAATATAATTAGTTGAGGCCATTGAAACACAGAAATTATGATTCTTTAATATCACCTTAAAATGAACACACATGTCTACTTTGGCCTTCGCCACGGGCAAAATATACATCTAAATTAAGAAAGAAAAATACACATGAAAAGAAGAATCAAAAGCCCCAAAGGAAATAAAACGAACAAGACAATATTATGCCTTTTTTTTTTTCTTTTTTTTTTTTCTCCCTTTTCTGTTCTTTTTTCCTACTTAAAATAAACAGAGGAATTTAACATTGTCGGCCAACCATGCAGTCAAGAACCCCCGAAAATGGTACAATTTTTGTGAGAAGTGAAGCCGGTCTTGCCACCATGCTAGATGCTTTTGTATAGCTTTCCGGGGTTTCTTGTCCAGAAGTTGTGAAATGTGCACCGTTCAGCAGCAGATCTCCATCTGATCTCCAGTTCCATTGCATCCACTCTGCAGAATTCTGGTTCTCTCGTTTCGTAACCTGACACAATAATAATAACATCTCTTACACAAAAAGCTTGATGAGAATTATGTTTTAACAGAACAGAAACTATTACCTCTTTGTTCGAATCGTTATCTGCGGCAATAAAAACATTCCCTTGACTATTGATAGTCGGACTAGCACTTCCTCCGATTGCATACATTTCCCAACCAGTGTAGACATTGTTAACAATGTGAAAATATCCATGCCTGCACCTGGCAAAGAAAAATAAAAAAGGATTCAGTCTTTGTTATTATTATTATTTGCCCGATACAAAGAACTACAGCAGCAGCAGCAGGTTTCTTGTGTTTACCTAGGCATTCTTTGAACAAGGCCTTCTCCGAAATAATTGAAGGCAATGGTGACTTGCATGTTCTTATCACCAACAAAATCATCGCTGTGACCTAAAAGCATGACTTCATTATGCTGAAGCATGTAGTTGTTTGAAATTGTTATGGCTGTTGATCCATAAACAGCATCAATGAGTCCATCATGGCAACTGGAAAGCGTACAATGATCAATCCAAATGTCTCTTGCTCCGAATATCGATATCCCATCTCCATCAGATATGCCTCTGAGTTGATAATGGTTTGGTGCATCGGTGACAACAGCATTCCCAGCTTGTACACAATTATGTATGTAAATCCCATGCACAATGATATTACTAACATTCTGCATAGTTATGCACGGTCCATTTGAGATTTGTATATTACGTCCTCTTCCGTCTATGGTCTTATAAGAATTCATCATGAGTTCTTCCTCGAGCTTAATGCTCATATCGTGGTCAAAAATAATCCATAGTGGCTCGTTTTGGATGACAGCATGCCTGAGCATCCCGGGGCTAGGATTTTTGGGATCGTCCTCTTCTGTCGTGACAATGTAGAAGTCACCATCTCTGCCTCCAGCAGCATTGCGCCCGAACCCAATCGAGCAATCGGCCAGCATCTTTCTGTTGGTTTCCCAGTCAGGGTCGCACCGCCAGCAGTCATCAATGGGATTCCCGGTTCTACACGGTGGTTGTGTTCCCTGTTGATCATCTGTCGTTGAGTTCTTCATACGACGCCTTTTAATATAAATAAATTAGATGATAATCTCGTTTAGTTTAGACAAAGAATTTCTCAACTGAAAAAATAAATGGAAGAATTGAACAAGGATTGAGAAATTTACCATCCAACTGCATCAGATACTAGTTGTGTCGAAGACTTGATCTGGGAATATAGTAGTAAAATGAGAAGAAAGAACAACAGACTGGAATTAGACATTACAGCAGTCTTTTTCCAATCAAAATGCCTAATTAATTGATAAAAAACACATCACTTTATAAGGGGAAGCTTTCAGTACAAAGAAGAAGAAAGAATGGAAGAGAGATCACAAAGTAGGTGGGAGACTTGAAGATTGTATTTGTTATGTTGCAAAAAGCCGTTGGCTATGCACAAGCATTCAATTTTAACCAGAATTAAACCAAAATTGATGGAACAATTTTACTCTCTTTCATTTTGACTTGTAAACTTTGTCTTTTATCTCCTCATTCTCCTCCATGAAAGCACCCAGTGGGTACTTGGTTGTTTGCTTTTGCTTTGACAATTCCACAAAATGAAAAAGAAGGGAAAAAAAAATGGTCCAATCTCCAATCAATGAATGCCCAGTTTTAATTGTTCTGAAAAAAGGGGGGGTACCCTCTTCAACACAGAGTTCATCATAAAGAATCGTCACTCAAAGAGGACCTTGATTTTACTGTTCTGCAGAAAAATTGAAAGTTGCAGTTGAGATAAAATTAATAATAATAATAACAAAATAATTAGTTTCTTCCCTCTTCCTGCTTTAGAAATGGCTAATGGCGAAAGCAACCATTTGGATTTAGGAACCATGGGAAGTCCTAATCGCAAATGTCGGTTACCAACTATATACTTCCACCTCCATCTTTAATGAGATTGCTGAATGTCACGGTTCCGCTCCAAGCAAGCAACTCCATTGGAACGCAACTAACATTTTTTTTTTTTTTTTTTTTTTTCCTTTTGCGGTGGTATTCTGGATTCTATTGGCCAAATTAATCCATCTAAAGAGATCTAATAGTGTGAAGATATCTCGAGCTGTAAAACATTCGGGTGAGATTATCCTTACACCTCTTGGCTTGCCAAGAGGAATGAGAGATTCAACCCTTAGACCTCTTAGCAAACTAAGAATCTAAGAAGGGAAGAAATTTGACTAACATGGCAGGTGAAGTTTCCTAAAGAGCAACTAACTATGAATATGTTCTGTTCCATATTCTTTATTTAATGTTTTTTAAAAAATATTTTAATTTATTTGTCCAAAATCATGAAAAATATGAGTGATTTAGATCTTATAGACCAATTATATGTTCCGATAAATAATCTAAATATCTATATATATATATATGCTCAATTATTTGAGAATCTTCTTTTATTTATTTATTTTCTCAACTGAAAAATATATTGGGAATTGATTGATACATATATCCCTCTCATGAAGATTACTAGTGTTCAAATTCTGGTCATTCATTTGTCCTTGCAATTTCGCCAAAGTAATCACTTAGGAGTCAAATATTCTTTTTTCTTTTTTTTTCTTTTTTTTGGTATTAACCTTTCTATATTTGTATATGGAAGTCACTTCAATGCTTCAATCCTAATTAATTTTGAATCAAGTTACATCATATCCTTAAAAAGAAAGCTTTTTCAAGTTCCAATATTTATTTTTGTTGGGTAGCAAACCTAAGTCCCACATTGGAAATTCAAGGAGATATCACCTTGAATATAAGTGTCCACATAAACTCCATTAGTACGATGCCTTTTGGGAGATGCCCAAAAACAAATCCGTGCGGGCTTGGTCCAAAGCGGACAATACGGTGGTGTTTTGACGGTCCCAACAAGTGGTATCAAAGCCTGGTTGGCATTCTGAGTATGCTCTGTGGTTGCAGCTTGGTTTGAAAACAGAACGGAAATGGCAGGAGAATTCAGTCAGGATTACACAAAGATGGAGTTTGGCGGACGCGTGGACAATCTGGGCACCTTAATGCAAGGTGTGTGGTGGAAATTCATGTC
>JAXGGT010000162.1:8738536-8754063 GCA_035583425.1 Marsdenia floribunda | reverse complement strand
TATATATTAAATGCTAAATAGAGATCTGAACATTCTCGTTAGTCTCAAGATACAATAAAACTCAAAAGAAAGATGATATATATATATATATATATATTATATAAAAAAAATAATAATAATATTTCGTAAGATTCTGAAAATATATGATATCAACATGCTTTAAAGAGAATTCCTAATAATCTAACATAAAACTACTCTGATACCACTTGTTAGAATAATATATATATTATTATCCATAATTAAATCCCAAAACTTTTATGTCAGATTATCAAGAATTAATAATAAAGATTTGCATAAGTTTACCTGAATCCATCTCCTTAGAAGATGAATTCCTATAGTATTCTTGAGACCTGTATAAAACGGGATTATGGTCTTCTAAGGGATCTATCGAAATCAAGGGTTTTATTCTACTGACAGGATATAGGAGAGAAACTCTCGATATACTCTCGAGGACCATAACCTATTATATTTATAATATACTTTGTCTTTGATGCACAGAAGCCCATTTAATTTAATTAGATCACTTTAATTGGACTTATTAAATTATGATAGCTACTAAATACACAATTAATACATAAGCCCACATGACTCCATATTTTATTATTTGGACAAATAAGTTTTTTTTTTTTTTTTTTTTTTTTGTTGAGAATTAATTTCTAATTTTACTTTTGATTGAACCAAGGGGTCTTTTTAACCAAATTTTCACAATTTTTAGTCACCAAAATAAAGATTTATTAATATTTGAGTTAGTTAATGAGATTATAAATGATAAAAATTATCTTAATAGGACTTACACATAATTGGTACTTGAAAACTAAAAACTTCTAATGTTTAGCTTAAGAGAATATTTGTCTAATAAAAAATAAAATGATGATTTGATTGTCTAAAAAAGAATAAAAACTCATTTGTCAAAATATTAAAAATATAAAGACTAAAATAACTAATTTTTCTATTAATTGATATTAAAAGATAAAAATAGAAATTAATGACACATTACCACCGAACAAGAAAAATAAAGGATTGAAGTGCCAAGTTAAAAACTTAAAAAGGTGTATTTGGATTGGAGTTTTTTTGAGTTTGCTCATTTTTTAAAAAAAAAAAGAGTTGAGTGAATTGTAAAAAATGAGGAGTAAGGTGGGAATAAGTTAAGAAATTATCTAGTAAGTGGGGGACAAAAATAATATATATTTTTAGTGTAATGATGATATTTTTATTGAATTGATATATATTTATATTTTTTATTAAATGTAATGACTTTTTTATTAATTTTTTGCCAAGTAGGTAAATATGAACAGTATCATGTTAAGTGGTATCTAAACAAGTACATTTCATTTTTGTTTTTGAGTTTAAGTGAAAAATTGAAAAAAAAAAAAAAAAAAAAAAAAAAAATCTAATCTAAATACACCCTAAAAAAAAAAAAAAAGAAGAAAAAGAAATTAATTTGTGGCGGTCCAATCTCGGGGCGGATTATTCCAGAACATCCAATCTCTACGGGACATAGCGATCAATTCGGTAAAAATACGTGGAAGTTTTATGGCCAATAGCTTTCTGATCACGTCTCCCCCATCCAATAATCTCAACCCTCTTACCAGCCGCCGCCAATTTACCGTCATCCTCAGCCGTTAAACCCACCAATTACCGAGATCATTATTTCCCAACTCCCTACTCAAGCAGTGGGAAACACAAATGAGGAGAAATCATAAGAAAGTCTCCCTCGATCACAGATTATATGGTGTAGACATGAACCTCTCTCCATGTACATGTACAGAGAACCAGGGGTATCAGAACAGTTTGTATGTTCTGTATAAGAAGAACCGTTGGGGTTAAGCCTGCTGCTTTCTTGGCTCGTTATGATGTCTTTTTGTTTTGTTTTGTTTTGATTTTTTGTTTTTTTTTTTTTCATTTTATCCCTACTTGATGATATAAAAAAAGTAACCACTTGAAGTGACTTGACTATGAAAGTTGGGAGCTTTTTGAAGGCAAGAATGGTTTGAAGCTGATCTTGAATGTTCAATGTAAGCTACAAGAGATGTTTACTAGTTTTTGCAGCGCAAAACACTCGGAGTTTAGGGATTTTTTTTTTTTTTTTTAAAAAAAACAGGAGCCATCTTGATGACGATGAAAGAGGTTGAGAAGTTTGGTGCTTTTTCTAATATTTTATACAGTTGGTACTGATTAATTTAAATCTGAATGATAATTAGCCTTTGAGTTGTTTATTGATATCTTTTGCACTTTAGGGATGGGATGTCTATAGAATCAAGAAAATTTGTTTAAAATTTACTACTTGTGGTGTTTATCCTATGTAGAATCCTTCCTAATTATGGTTAGGGATTCATAAACTAAAAGTCAACTTTGACAGAATCGGTCATTGGAAATTGCAAATGACCACCTCCATTTTTTTTTTTTTTTGATAAGTCAAATGACCACCTCCATTGTTCATGAAAGAATCCTCCTGGGTATTCTTGGCTTGAGATGAGGGGCCAGTTTACCATTTTATCCTCTTTCCTTCCCCTGCTGACATAGATTTGAGGATGCCAATTAGCCACGTCAAGAAGACCAAATGGAAGCTGGAACCGGTGGGATGTTGAGAACAAGTGGCCCTAGAATTTCCAAAAGAAAATATAAAATAAAAGAAACCGATGACAAACGCGGAACCACATTAGTATTTAGTTTTATTTTGTGATTCTCTACTTGTGCTGACTACTGAGTAGCTCATCGTATACACACAGTAAAATCCAAGTATGGAGCTTCTTTTTCTTTTATTACTATATATATATTAATATATATATATATATATTTCTTTTTTTGTGATGGAGAAATTTTTTTCTTTACTTTTGGCAGCTGAACTTTTACGATCTTTTAGTGGATTTTCCTCTTTCTGTTTTTCTTTTAAAATTTGGGTTCTTTAGTTTTTTGTTTGTTTGTTTTTTTTTTTGGCAGCTGAAGTTTTTTGTTTGTTTGTACTTACACACTGTTGCAGAAGAAAAGACTCGGGAATTTTCTGAGGCTGTGGTGTTTCCTTTGGAAAAAGCAAACATTTTTTGTTTTTGTTAAAAGTATCTATTGTGTGGTTCTTGTTGTTTTGTTTCTGCTTTGCTCGGCTGAAATCAACAATCTTCTCCAGCTCTTTCTCTTCTCTTGTTCTGTTGATATTGGTAACCCTTCCCCTCTCTTTCTCTGTGTCTGACTTCGTATATATGCCTGATGTTATTTAATCTTCTCAATGCATAGCACAGTGCATTAGTGAAAAATCTTGGCGTCTGTTGAAATTGCTTTTTGGGTCTATAGTCGTCTTTCTGAGCTGGGTTTCTTCCTTTTTCTGGAGTTGGGATTTTTATTTCTTCATACCCAAAGGCGAGTGCTTTTATACTCATTTCCATACGTCTTGCCTGTTTAGCAGGAGGTTTTGGATGCATTTGGACTGATCATTTGAGATTGCGCAAGTGATAACTTAGGTGTGCGGTTAAGATGACGTTTTGATTCTGAGACATGGCAATGGTGGAGGCTAAAGGATGTTATAGAAGTTCGAGATTTCTTTCTTCATCAATTTTGTTCGAGCTCGTGTTTCTTGGGTTGCCATCAACTAGAGGTGGATAACATGGAGGGTTCATCTGAATCTGGTTGGCAAAGGTCAGATAGCTCTAGAGGATTGAATTCTTCTTCGTTCTTGGAGAGGAATCCTCGATTTGTTCGTGGAAACACTCTCAGGTCCTCAGGAGAGACATCTAGTGATTTTGGGTCTAGACCAGGAAGGAAAGCGAGGGAAAGACTTACTTTGCCTCAAACCAATCAATTGAAGACCTACACTGGAGGAGTATCTGAGGATAGGTCATCCGTGGACCCAGTTGTTCGCGGCCATGAATGCAATGAAATTAGTCTGAGACAGTGGTTGGACAACCCAGAAAGAAGAGTTGATGTACTTGAGTGCTTGCACATATTTTCTCAAATTGTGGAGATTGTTAATCTGGCCCATTTACAGGGAGTTGTTGTTCATAACGTGAGGCCGTCATGTTTTGTCATGTCCTCTTTCAATCGTGTGTCTTTCATCGAATCTGCTTCTTGCTCAGATTCTGGTTCTGATTCGAATGAGGATGGAACGAACAGCCAAACAGCCGAGTTTGAGGGTCCACCTTCGCCAGAATTACACTCACGACGGGGTAAGGTTGTTGGAGAAAGTTTGTTACTTCCAATGAATCCTTCAGATGCTTCTCAGATTGTTTCTGACCCCAGTAGCGCCCGATCAAGTTCTGTTCATGCTATGATTAATTCAGAACCCTTGAATGAGACTCAAAAGGAAGAAAAACATCTTTCCTTCCCTATGAAACAAATATTGATCTTGGAAACCAATTGGTATACCAGTCCAGAGGAAGTTGCTGGAGCTCCAGGTTCATGTGCTTCTGATATTTATCGGCTTGGGGTACTGCTTTTTGAGGTTGGTACTGAGACTATCCTTCTAGGGTGACTTGGGAAGATTGTTGGATTTATTTTGTACTTCCTACAAGTTATACTCTTTTAACTGTTTTTATCAAGTTTCCTAACATCTCATGATTGAATGATTTGCTCGTGAACAGCTATTTTGCCCATTTAGCTCAGCAGAAGAGAAAAGCACGACTATGTTTAGCCTTAGGCATCGTGTTCTACCTCCTCAATTGCTGTTGAAGTGGCCCAAAGAAGCTTCATTTTGCCTATGGTTGCTGCATCCTGAGCCAAATAGTCGGCCAAAGTTGGGGTAAGGCATCTTTTTGCAAGTCTTCTTTAAAAGTTTGTTTTTGCATGCGATTGCTGCTTTCATGCCTAAGGTTGCACTGCCTAATCTGGTGGCGGATGTTATCTGTCTCATCTATTGGTTGCATTAGTCTTTTTTCCTTTTTTGTGTTTAAATTTGCATACTTATATTGGCTTCTCAAGTAATTGCTTACAACAACAATGGTATCTGATGTCATTGCCCTCATGGCAAAACTTCAGGAAAAGTTGATGTCTTTTGTAGAACTGTGAAGTTATTCATTTCCAATGAAAATACGAACCCCAGTGGCTCTCTTGCTTGCCTCTGGAAATTTTTAATGTTTCCTGAGGTTTAATCATCCTATTCTGGGTAAGAGATGTTCTTAGATTTTGTCTAATGTAAAAAAATTAGGAATGAAACAAGGGGGCATTTGGACAAACCTAGAGATTTTTTTGCATGCAGCTGTTTGATGATTAAGCTTATAAACTTATTCTACTGACAATCAGTACATCATCCATTTTGCATTTTCATTTTTGTCTTATCTTGTTTTGCTCTCTGCAAAATTATAATTGTGTTTATACTCTTAAGGCTGATTCCTGCTTATTAAGCCAAAGGGTATTCTTGAACATTCTCTTCTGTTGTCCTTGTTTGAATTTGGTCTTGAAGATAATCTTTCAATTGACGTTCTCAAAAAGCAAATGTAATGTTTTCCAAAAATTAGCTTCTTCTTGTCATTGATTTTAAGATTGAGGTGCTATTTCATATTCTAAAAGCTTGTTCAGCATCTCCAAAAAAGGCTAAAGCAATCCCCAAGCATCTTTCAGTTTTGACCTTTACCACCAACTATTCTGCACTTTGAGGGTGTGTTCTAATGTTAGCTTAGTCTCTTTGGCATTTTGACTTACCAATAGAAAGATATCTATTTTTACACACTGTTTATCATGTGTTGCAGGGAGTTGCTGCAAAGTGAATTTCTAAATGAACCAAGGGAGAATCTAGAGGAGCGTGAGATAGCAATAGAGCTTAGGGAAAAGATAGAAGAACAAGAGTTGTTACTGGAATTCTTATTGCTACTAAAGCAAAGAAAACAGGAGGCAGCGGATCGTTTGGAAGAAATGGTGTCCTTTGTAACTTCAGATATAGAAGAAGTCACAAGGATGCAGACAGCTCTTCGATTGAAGGGAGGCCCAAGCATAGATTTGGTGAAAGATTCAGCTTCTGGTCTTCCTTCATCCAATATTGTTGATGATGGTGATTCTGGTAGCTCAGGGTCAAGAAAAAGATGCAGGCCTGGATTGTGTATCCATAATCTTGAGGAAGTTCAAACTCATCAGGATGAGAATCAGAAGTCAGATGGGCCTGCTGGAAGTCAGGGAAGTATTCTTTCTAGAAGTTCACGACTGATGAAGAACTTCAGAAAATTGGAGTCAGCTTACTTTTTAACAAGACACCGGGCTCTCAGGCAAATAGGAAAACCCTTGGTTAGAAATTCTACAATTGGCAGTGATGTGAGGGGATCAGTTGTGGTCACCGAGAGAAGTTCCCTCAGCAACTTGTCCTCAAAAGGACAGCATAATGAGGGCAGACAGACTGGATGGATAAACACATTCCTTGAGGGGTTGTGTAAGTACCTTTCATTTAGTAAGTTGAAGGTGAAGGCAGACTTGAAGCAAGGGGATCTTTTGAACTCTTCAAACCTGGTTTGCGCTCTGAGTTTTGACCGTGACGGAGAATTTTTTGCAACTGCTGGTGTAAATAAGAAGATCAAAGTTTTTGAATATAATTCTATTCTAGATGAAGATCGTGATATCCATTATCCTGTTGTTGAAATGGCCAGCAGATCAAAACTAAGCAGTATATGTTGGAATGGTTATATCAAAAGCCAGATAGCTTCAAGCAACTTTGAAGGTGTGGTGCAGGTAAACGAATCAATTCTTTCCACTTTTCTTATCGAAGAAGTTTTATTAAGAAGAAAATATATAAATCAACTTGTGTGCTGAAAATATTTCCAGGTATGGGATGTAACAAGAAGTCAAATCTTCATGGAGATGAGAGAGCATGAGAGGCGTGTCTGGTCTGTTGACTACTCGGTTGCTGATCCAACCATGCTGGCCAGCGGCAGCGATGATGGTTCCGTTAAGCTCTGGAATATCAATCAGGCAATTCTATTTTTGCACTTGGTGGATGTCAGCTTTGAAACTAAACAAACGTACTACAGTCATCTAGTTATCATTGATGTGTATATTGGGTTCTGGATGTGTAATAAGTTGTTTTTCTTACATGGGTTGCAACTGCAGGGAGTAAGTGTTGGAACCATTAAAACAAAAGCCAACGTCTGCTGTGTTCAGTTTCCCATTGAATCTAGCCGTTGCCTTGCATTTGGTTCTGCAGACCACAAGATATATTATTATGATCTGCGCAACTCTAAGATGCCCCTCTGCACATTAGTGGGCCACAACAAGACTGTTAGCTATGTCAAGTTCATAGACTCAACAACCCTTGTATCTGCATCAACAGATAACACACTGAAGCTTTGGGACTTATCCATGTGCAATACATCTAGGGTTCTTGATTGCCCCCTTCAATCATTTACCGGTCATCAAAATGTTAAGGTATTTGAATTCTCTTTTTTGAGTTAGAGAATGTATGATTCAATTTTGGGTTCTTGCCTTCTCTCTGTTCCCTTGCAGGAATATATTTCTTGGTATTTTAATTGGTCGTATAGGGAACTGGAAATAGTGGCAGCTCATCGCAGAAAGTTGGGTACTAAAAATGGCTGCTATGAGTGAGCTTTTAGTTAGATATTCTTCGGTATAAAGTAGATCTATCTAAAAGCCTTGATGCACTTGGAAGGATGGGCAAGTGACTCTCTTTCTCTCCACTCTATTTTATCATGTGCATCTTTCTTCATGAGGCCCAGAAGCCACAATAGGTTAGAATACTATTGGCAAGTTTCTCTTGGTCCACCAATAAGGTATGTAGATACTCCTCCCATCCCAAAAACTGATGTCAATGTTTGACATTACAGATTGAGTTAAGAAATTGTTGAAATCTATCATAAATTTAATTCAAAATTGTTGGAAAATTATATTATATTTTACAAGATCTTATCTTTTGTTTATTTAAAATTATATTATCTTATCTTTTATTGTGAGATATATTAATTATTAATTTAAATTATTTAAATTATTTTAACAGTTGTTGAGACTAATTCAAATTACTATGTTTCTTATTCTATAATAACTCTATTCTTCTCCACGTCCCGTTGAACGTTTACTTACATTATCTAAGTTAACAGTCTGCATGTTCTCATCAATATCGCAGACTTTACGGTAATAATATTTTCAATAAATATATCAAAACTCTTTTCTTCTTTCTTTAACTTCAACTTTTGATTCTTCTCGCTTTTTCATTTTTTCTCTGAATAATATGCTGGGATTAATGAGAAAATAATGTCATTCCTGTCTCCCTTTTTAGAGGGAGAGCTTGTTTTATCCTAGTAACAGAAATAGTCCTTTAGGACAGTGTCCTACACGACTCAAGCTTTTATTGAAAAGTCCCAAAATATCCAACAATCTAAAGGACTAACTGTATTTTGGTGCTTTTTGATTCACCCATTTTCTTAGTTGATGAGACAAAATTCTCAATGAAAGGGAGAGAGAGTTATTTGCCTCCAGCTTATATACCCTTGGAAGACAATCCAAAAATGATGTCAATGTTTGACATTACAGATTGAGTTAAGAAATTGTTGAAATCTATCAGAAATTTAATTCAAAATGACTATATATTCTCAAAGAATGTTTAATGATTCATTGGGAATGTATGAGTTAATAAATTAAATAACGGTAGTTTGAAAAAAAAAAAAAAAAAAAAAAAATCATAAATGTCTTACTAATATGTGGAAGATTGAAAAGATTCTTGGGAGGGAGGGAGTATCATCCAGAGAAAAATCTAAAAATGTTTTGCATTGATACACACAGGAGAAATATGTTCCTTAATAAAACTACACATCTGCTAATTTTTGGGTATTCATCTGTTATGTTATGGGTGAATTTTTTCATTTGTTTTCCTGCTGGCAATAACTTTTTAATTCATGATTCTTGATAACTGGATCTTTATTCTGCTAGTATGAAGAAAGCTATAGTTTTGTGTGTTGTCCTAATATTTTGTGATTCTTTGTTTCAGAACTTCGTTGGCTTATCTGTGTCAGAAGGTTACATTGCAACAGGTTCAGAAACCAATGAGGTATTTAATTAATCATAAGGATGTAAAAGACATCCCAAATAATTCCATAAGTGTGACAATGAATCCAGTGAAATAGATTGTATTACTTAAACTACTGTTGTAGGTGTTGATTCCTTGTAGATTGCTATGGAGAAAATGAATACTCTTTTTACTTTTCCTTATAGATTCCTTAGGTTCTGATGTGGCAGTGTTTGTGCATCTGTGGACTTTGTCTCTTTGTATGTATGTGTGTGTTTGTGGTATACATATATATAGGAGTATTGGTATTTGCGGACATACTTCTAAATCAATATGTGTGTGTGCCTCTGGTGACAACATTCTTCATTGCTAAATCTTTAGCTCATGTTCTTCTGAACCGAACAAAAAGACAACAGCGGACTTTTTTTCTTTTTCTGTGAAACTTCAGGTTAAATTGTCCGTTGTGTTTTAGAATTGGGTTATTCAAATACCCTAATTTGTCATTTAAGCTGAAAACGCATTCAGGGCCAGGTAAAAAAAAAAGCTTTCGATTATAACTAATTTACCATGTGATGATCGTTTTATCTCCTATTTTTTTCTCTCCTTGTTCAGGTTTTTGTATACCACAAATCTCTTCCAATGCCGGCCCTGTCTTTCAAATTCAACAGTACGGATTCACTTTCTGGTGATGAAGTGGACGATGGTGCACAATTCATCTCTTCTGTCTGTTGGCGTGGTCAGTCATCCACCTTAGTTGCTGCAAATTCAATGGGAAATATCAAGCTGTTGGAGATGGTTTGATGATGTGTGCCTATTTGGGGATTAGAACCTGAATAAATTGGGATTTGATATTACTGCTAAACAAGTTTTTAAAAAAGTGTGGCTTACTCTTTTTATATATATACACACATATACAGACACGCACACCCTTGGAGCTTTGAGGAAGGCTTGCTCCGACCCTAAAGTTACACCCATGAGAGAACTCCGGAAGGTACAAAACAAATTTTTGTCATTAGTAGTTTCGTAGTGGAGGATGCAATTAACTAGAAAATTGAGAACTGTCAATTGATATATATATATATATATATGTATCTAAAAATGGAAATGTTATTCTAGATAACAATTAGAAGATCAAAAAGAAGGTGAGTTTTGATTTTTCTTTGTATATTCCTGTAATTGTGAAAGTGCTTACCATTCTTATAAAGTATAGAATCTTCGATTATTATCCTCACCTTGTCTTCTTTTTTCCATTTTTTCTTGTCCTGTCTTAGGTAGAGTTGAAGTTTATCCATACCAATAAATATGGAAGTTTTTAAAGAGCCCTTTTGCGCTTTAACCTGTGATTCTCTCTCTCTCTCTCTCACACACTCACAAACATATATATATATATATATGTAGAGAGAGAGAGGAGATAATTTCAAGGGTTTTTTCACAAGAATTATTCTTGGGGGGGATCAGAACGCTGCTTGTGTTTTTCTGCTAAAGGATATTTGTAACAGGAAAAAAGGACTTGGAAATAAATGCCCAAACCCTTTGGGCAGCCTGAAGACACAGAATTAGCCCTATTTTATACCAATGGTGGTCTCAACAATGAAGTGACTAAGCTATGTCTACAAATACAAAAATTCCAATTTTCTATGGTAAAACCAATATTGCTCTTATGGAGTTAAACTTATATGCTCTTATGGTAGTAATATGCATTTTTTAAACATTGACAATACACTAAAAAAAGAAGATATCTAGTTACATTGGTGTTCGCTAAATTCTGGTGAAAAAACTAACCTATCTATAAGCCGGCGAAGCCTTTTAGCACCAGGTCCAGGGTTAAGCTTCGCAATGTTTCCGACCTTGGAACACCGAGGCTTTCCGGCACACCAACCACCCGGTGTAAAGCTACTGTTTTCCCGGCCAAGTAATTCCTTGTCAATTTGATCCAATACAGGATCATTTCCTTTGAATTTGCGTGCAAAGGCAGCACCACTGGCAATCATTTTAGCTGTGTCATTTACAGAGAGGATATGGGGATGTTGTTTTGGAGGGTAATCCCAGGAAATATAGTGCATATCATGGTTGGCAACGGTTGGTACAAATCTTGGTACATTACACAAAACAGTCTGAAAGTAACCTTCGGGAGAGGATACAAAGTTCGTATAGTACATGAGTAGTGTTCTCGGAAGATTTTCCCAACCCATAACGCAGTACTCCGTAAATGAGCGAGACAACACCATCCAAGCTGAACCTGTATCAAGTAAAATAGATGTGAAAGTTCTGAAGTAATGACTCCTAATAAACACATAAAACCAATGGTGGCAGCAATTGAACCAAATATATGTTCTGAGACTGTCTCAGTAAATAGAAGTCATAGAATGTTTGCTTCTTTCCATCCCCCAAAACAGAAACCAAAGATAAATTAAAGGCCATTTAAACCAATCCATCGCATTGTTTACAAATTCAGACTTGATAAACCAGAAACAACAGAAAGATCATGACTTCACGAGAGAGAGAGAGAGAGAGAGAAGCTATAAGATCCAGAAAAGTAGAGATTGAAGAAATCAACAAATAAAAGCAGTCAAGGGACTTTTTGAGAAACGTTGATTACTTCAGTTTAAGAATATAAAAATGTCTACTTCAATTGCAATTCACATCTATCCATCATATGGCAAATTCACTACAGGTTCAGTTTGTTCTTCCAATCAAGCAGAGAAGGACAGGGGACATTTCCAGACAAGTCAAATATTTATCAACAGATTCTGCCATAGCCAAGTACTAACCAGTAAATAATTTGAATGCACTGGGCAAACCTCTCTTTGGGGTGACCCAAAATAGGTCCTGTTTAGTTGCTTGGTACAATCCAGGATCTACGACCAAAGGCATGGCCCTTTGCGTTCTGTGATTGAACAAATTTAGCAGAATAAGGCACCAATACCTTTGTTCAGTATGAAACACAAACACATATATGCAAAGAAAACTTACTCTTTCCAGCCCAATCGACTTGTATGCTCAATGAAATTTAGCTCTTTGTTTAAATCTTTGAATGCATAAATAAGATCTGCAAAGAACAGAATCAATGATTTGAGTGTTTCATTCAAAGAAAGATATATGGTTAAGTATCCTGCAAATTCCTTCAGAACAAAACTGGGCAAAACTGGACTTTAGTACAAAACGAATTAAATGTACTAACCATCTTGAGTCACCAAAGGATAGTCTGATGCACTTAGGTTAATAAACCAATCCCAATCTTTGTGCCTCTTGAGGAGAAGGGCACAAGCATGAAGAGTATTAGCAACCATGGTTGGACCTCTGTATGTTACCATATTGGCCTTTGTGATCATGAATACATTCCCAACCTTTCTAAAAATGGGATCCTTCCGTACTCTAGAAGCAAGCTCCAGCCTCTCCACCTCCGGGGATTCCAGGTCCAAATGAATAACATAGTAATTCCACGGATGATACAATGTATATAGAGTTCTCCAAAGTTTGTCTAGATCACCTCTTGATCCTGATACTAAATAAGCAAAGCGCGGAAGGGGAGGTGTGGGTGGAGAAGCGTTTGTTTTATCTGGGAAAATTGGGATGATTGAATTGATTGTGCGAAGGGATGATAGAAGCCCCATGTTGAAGGAGGTAGCTAAAAGGAAGACGCATACTAATGAACTGATCACAAGAGGAAAAACCCACTTCTTCTCCATATTTGAGGACCCCATTGCTGGACCTTAGCATGGGTTCAATGGGAAGACATTCAAATACGAGATAGCAAAATCCAGTATCAATGCTTTGGGATGTGTAGATTAAGTAACCCTAATGGGTTTTATTGGATGATGGTACAGCAGGAAATGTTCAAAATAGGATCAATGCCGTCTTTGGATGGACACAGTAATTCTCAGGCTCCAAATATATTAGCTGATTAAACACATCACATTGAAATAAAATTAGATTCAACCTAATAATTTAATACTCAGATAAATTTATAAACCCAAAGATCCCGTAAACAACAATTAATAAAATAATACAAAAACAATTCTAATGGGACAACTTGCAGGAAAGTAGCTCGCAGCCCAAAATCAAAAACTGAATTAATGGTGTAATGAGTTTATAGGAGACAACGAAACGATTAAATAATTGATCCCAAACCAACAGGAATCTCACAACAAGATAATCAAAAAAGGCGAATTCATCGAAGTGCTAATGATTAAATACAGAAAAAAAAAAAAAAAAAAAGGGGAATGGAAACGAAACATCACAATCGAAAGATGAATATTTAAATTCAGTAGTCCGATTAAGGGAGTCAAAACAAAATAAAGATCAGAATATAAAACCAACACCTGAAACTCCAAGAAACAGTAAAATCTAAAAACGAAGATTATCCACGGATACACAAAATCAGAAAACGAAAGAAACCCATTTAATTACATAACCAATTCGATATTTTCTTTATAAAAAAAAAAAAAAGGAAGTACCTATCCATGTCACAAAACAAACGATTCTATCATTAGCCACAATTAAAAAGGACAAATCAGAACGTAATGCAATGGCATATACGTGCAATTCTCTGCGCGTGCCCATGTGTGTAAGAAAGAAAACACATTGGAAAACATAAAGGAACCAATTTAATGTTGCTGCTGGAGAGAAGTGAGTTACCTTCGGTTATTGCGTCCACATCGAGAGAGATTGTATTAAAACAAATGAATTTCAGATCAGCAGGGGAACAAGAAAAAAAAAAAAAAAGGGAAAAATTAATGGAGAGAAAGAAAAAGAGCTGGAAAAGACGTGAGGGAAACTTAGAGGGAGATGTGGTGAGATTGAGGAGGTGGTTGTTAGTTTCAAGTTGTTGAAATATAAAACTACAGGAAAAAAAAAAAAAGAAGAAATCAATCTCGGTGATTAAATTAATGTTGAGGATACTGTGTCGGAAGGAAAAGTTGTTTCACGTGAGTAGTAGTACTAATAGTCCATGCCCATGATTGGTTTCGGAGGAGAAGAAGGATGGTGGTGATGTGAAGGAACAGGTATGGCGGAGGAAAGCGGTGCTTTGAGGAGGAAGACGGTGGCCGCAGATTTACATAGTTTTAGTGAAGAGGAAAGGTTGTCAAAAAAAAACAAATTGAGCAAAATGAGAAATAAATGTTTATTTATTTTTTATTTTCGTGAAGAGTAGTAATTATTGTCATCATGAAAGTTTGACCAATTGACGGCAGTCCTTCTTCTTCTATTTAATTCTCATCATTCTATGATTAGCAAAAAAAAAATAATAATAATAATTCTCATCGTTCTAACCTCCATCAATTCCAAATATTGACACCAAAATTAGAATTTCTATTTAGGCAAATTGGCATAAATAGTCCCTAAATTATGGTCATTTGATGATATTGGTCCTAAATTAATTTTTTTGTGACATTGGTCCCTAAATTATGTTGAATTGTGTGATATTGGTCCTTTCTGTTAAATTTTCCTTTTTTTATAAAGAAAAAGTAAAAATAATGATTATTTAATACCACTTGTCAATAACATATAATTGTATAAAATATTAAAGATAATATATATTTTTTTTTAATACTTTAAAAGAGTAATTGAGAAAAGTTTTTAATTAAAAAAAAAAAAAAAACGTGAAGCCATTTTTTTTAAAAAACAAATAATAATAATTGCTCGTTTTCATTATTAATTATACAATTTTATATGTTTAATTTTTTTTTAAAAAAATTAATATTTTTTTTAATTTATTTATACAATTTGACCTTTCGTTTAATTTAATTAAAAAAAAATCTATTAAAAATCATTACGTAACTAACACGTGAATCATTATTAAGTGACCAGAATGTATGAAAAATAATAAATTTAAAAAGAAATGTGAAATTGTATAAATAATTGTATAACAAGAATTAAAAGTGAGTTTTAAGAATATTTTATTTTTCTTTAAAGTATATAATTCATATATGGATACAAATCCTAGATGCTTATTTCTAGACATAATTAATCTTGAGGCATTGTTATATGTGTGTATATATATATATTATTATTTTTTTATTAAATATTAAAGTAAAACAAGTTAGGTTTTAGTCATATTCGCATTATAAATAAATGAGTTATGAATTTCAATCAAACTCTAAGAAGGAGATTAAAAGGACACCCTAAACTTCGACATGTAGATCGAAGGAGGTCAGGGGTCCACTTTGGAGAGATGTTGCCACCTCATATGTGAAGTAGATCCGCCTCTAATTCGTCGTGATGGAGTCACATCGTTTTGGTCTCGACTTCAATACAATCAATGGTTGAACTTTCACGCGCATTTATGACACTGTATTTTTTTTTTTAGGAATATAATGATAGGCAAATTAGTGCAAATAATCCTTTATTTTTTTTGGGTTAGTGTTTGTAGTTTTAAATATTTAATTTTATCTTTTTAATGTCCTCTATATTTTTTTTATTGGTGTATATAATCATTCCGTTAAATTTTTAACGGTCAACTGTTATTCAACTTTTTTTATTTTTTTATTTTTAATAAATTTTAAGAGCAAAATAATTTTTTTAAATACACCTCTCTCCTTTTTTTTTTTTTTTTTTAATCTTTTTATATTCCAAAAAAAAAAAAAAAAAGAAAAAGTCG
>JAXGGT010000162.1:8687338-8734645 GCA_035583425.1 Marsdenia floribunda | reverse complement strand
ACTTTGGCTAAAATTAAACATGAGGGACTATATCAGACAAAACTACAAACTTAAGGGACGAAATTGGCTATTTATCCAATTTTCATTCTCAAAACTTTCATATAGATAAGTTGTAACAACAATCATTGGACACATGTCCACCTTTTAATGAATTGTCAAACTTATAAGACACCAAAGTGTAATAGTATCAATAACAAATGAATAAATTTGATCATATTCAATACCTAATTTTTGTGAGAAACGTTGTGTGACAAGTCATGTTTTATATCTCATGACTTCATTGTTCTCATTTGATGATTGAAATGCTGGTATAAAAACTTTTGGCTTTGCAAGTGAATTTAACTGTGATTCAATCACATCTTTCCATTGAGGCCGATCAATTATATGCCAACATTTTTCAACTAATTACAAGTCAAAATTATCATTATCCTTGAAAATATCAAGATATATGCAAATGCATCATCAACAATTATTTTCTTTTAATCATAACTTTTACTTGTAGTATAATTAATAGAAATTTCATAATTTTCTTCATCATTTGAAGTTGGCATCTTGTCATCCGTTGTCCTTTGGTCTTCTTTATCGATTTCTTCAATATGATTATTTAATATTTTTCTTACTTTGAGAATTTTTATCCTTGAAACCAAGATTGGCAAGCTTTTGACATGTATTTGATTCAATAGTTATAGGAATTACATTTTTTTTTTTGGTACAGGGACCTTTATTTGTATAGGAGAATCTATAACTCGAATATGCGATTTAGTGATTCTTCTAGAATCGACAAAAGAATATGGCAATTGACTTATAATTCTTTGTAAATAAATTACCTTTTGAACTTCTAGTTCACTCGTACTTGTGTGTAGAATTTAATGGCTCAACTATGTTGTCCAAACAAATTCTATTTTAAGTCAATTCTTTTCACCCATAATTTAAGAAACAAGTTCACGTCAAAATGAAAATAAGCAAATCATTTAATAAATCGGAGGAAGAAAAGTTAGTTTCTTTAACAAAGATTTATTATTCGATGTTATTTGAGTAATTTATAAATACTCATGATTGTTACCCTCTATAGTTTTAATATGATATCTATTATATTGGATATCTTTAAAACTCAACAAATATCTTTGAGTCTTGGACTAAAATAGTATTTTATCAATCACAATTATAATTCCTCTAGGTAATAGTATATTAGCTCTTCCCGAACCCTTAATAAGTTTTGCACTATCATTTATTTTAGTAACACTTGTTTCTCTCACGTCAAATGAGAAAAATATTTTCATTTTTAAGTATGGTGTGCATAGTTTCATTGTCAATTAGACATACATCTTCTATGACATTTTTTAAAGCAAGAAAATAGGATAATAGTCATATGGTAATAATAAAATATTCAAATTATAAGAGAATTATATAATAAAAATTTAAACAAAACATCAAAGTACTAAAATTATATATATATATATATATATATATATATATTATTAAAATACTAAATAAATAATAAAAGATAAATATATTAAAATACTTAAAAAATAAACTTATTAAAAGAACAACTAGTTGTCTTGACGTATTGCATGTACGAGACTAATGACCTTTTATGCTACAACAATAATATTTATTTTCATGATTTTTTGAAATCATATTTTTTTTTCATTATTCTCCGTCCACTTCTAATGGTCATCAATGTTTTTAACACTTTAGTCTTTATTTTGATAATTACGATTATAAATGCCAAATTTATCATAACTACAAATATGTTCAGGATCATATCTATGACAACAACCATGAACACGATCTCTTTTGATATCATGAGCATTCACCTTTGGGAATGGAGTAGAACCTATTGGTCGGACTTCATGATTTTTTATTAATAATTCATTATTTTGTTTAACAACAAGAAGATAAGAAATTAGATCAATATATGTCTTAAAATTTTTTTCAAGATATTGTTGCTTTAGGACAAGGATTGGGAAATGAAAAGTAGAATATGTTTTCTCCAATGTATTATCATCATAATTTTAATTGCAAAACAAGTTTAAATATCATAGAGTTATACTCAATGACGAATTTAAAATTATCTAACCTCAAGTGCATGCAATTATACCATAAATTAGGGAGAACGACCATAGTCAAGTGATGGAATCTTCCTTTCAAAATATTGAATAAAATAAGAGCATCTTTCATGGTAAGATATTATATCTTTCAATCTTCATGAAGATGATGATGAAGAAAAATAATAGCTTTAGTACGACCTTATGTCCATGATTGATTATTTTGCGTGGTGGTGTCTACTAGATCCACCATATCTAGAAGTATCTTTGTATTTAATGCTCATTACAAATAATGTAATACCTCGTCCCACATCATAAATATGTAATGATATATCATGAAATATAAGCATAGGCCTAGGTACCCGTTGTCAACTCGGGATATCCTTTTTGGTGCCAAGTAATTGATTGTAAGTGCTACTAGGCTCATAATCACGTCACGGGTTAGTGGACCCGGATCGTGACAGTTAGTATCAGAGCAAGTAGCTAGCTTAGACTATAGGAGTTAAGTGCTACACCATGTGTGGTGAAAGTTACCTCTAGGGTCTCAAAGATTTATTGGTTGATATGGACTTAGACCAATTATATTAGGCTTAGTGGGGACAATGGACCTTAAGAGGTGATACCCCGTCTCACATTATAAGTATGTAAGGATGTGTTATGAAATATAAGCATGAGCCTAGTACTCATTTTCAACTCAGAATATCCCTTTTGATATAACAAAAATCGTGCTAAGTAGTTCATCGTTGGTACTGTTAGGCCCATAGTCACATCGTGAGCTCACGGACCGTAGTCGTGATAAATAATTTTGATAACTTCAAGAGCTACAAATTCAAGTTTAGTAAAATTTGTCCCGTGGAGAAATAATTTACCTTTTTTTTTTTTTTATTTTGAGACTAGGTCGTCGTGATAATGTATTATGAAGTTCTAAGAATAATAATGCAAATTACAATAATATAAAAGTTACAAGAGAGATATCGAGAGTAAAAATAGAATTTTATTAATAGTGAACTTTTTGATTCCTTTGATACTACAATATATTAATACAAATAGCATTGCTAATCTTGAGATAAAAGATAATGATAACTATTTGACATGATAATAACTCATAATTAATAAGAATGAGTTATAAAACATTAATTATAGGAATATTAAGTAACAAATATCAATATATGCATTTTAATTTTCTAATAAAAAAAAAAAAAAAAAAAACTTAGTTTCTTCTCAATATGACAACTAAAAAGAACAAAATGTGTAAATGTGTTTCCAAAATCTAGGACATATAAAAGTTTATATAATGTATTTCTTAATGTGAGAAGTAAAAAGAAAAATGTTTTATTACATGACAAGTAAAGAAAATAAAACAGTGTAAAATATCAACCAAATATTTTACACAATAAAAACAAAGATGATTGAAAAATATTTTGGGGAAGGAGCTTAAGGAAAATTTTTTGTTTTGATCCTATAATTATTTACATTTTTTGAACTTGGTCTTAAATCTTAAAAAATCAAGAACTTGGTCCTATAACTATTTTTGTTTTCTTAACTTGGTCCTTTGGACAAAGTTTGTGAGATTTTTCGATCGTTTAATTAATGTAAAAATCACATACTTAATCTTATGAGGATATTTTATGACAAGAGGTAGAGTATTGTGTTTTCTCGTCACTTTTCACTTGACTTAAATGACTGAAAAATCTCACAAATTTAGTCAGAAGGACTAAGTTAAGAAAACAAAAATAGTTATATGACCAAATTCTTGATTTTTTAAGATTTAGGACCAAGTTCATAAAATAAAAATAGTTATAGGACCAAGTTCATAAAATAAAAATAGTTATAAGACCAAGTTCTTGATTTTTTAAGATTTAGGACCAAGTTCGAGAAACTAAAATAATTATAGGACCAAAATAGAAAATTTTCCGAAGCTTAATTACTCCTTACTTATTTTTACTTGTCATTTGATACAATTTCTCAATATTTAAGAAAATACTAAATTGAGTTGTCTTTTATAGTTGTTTAAAATATTCAACACACTCTTATAAAAAAATAATTAATGAACAACATTAATTTTTGAAGGAATTTTGAGGGGAAAAATTAATAAATACTATTTTCTTCATTTTTGCTTTTACTTGTCATATATAAAAATTTACATCTTAAAAAAAAGTACAAAATTGATGTATCTTTTGGTTGAAAACACTAAAATATCATTTGACTTTACTTTCTTCCATAAGAATAATTAATATATGTACTTTAATTTTTAAATATGACAAATAAAAAAAAAAAATCTCGAATTTCAAAGAAAAAAAGGGGAAGAAACTTGTCACATACAAGAAAACACACATTTTAAATATATATATATATATATATATATAATGATGTGTATATTGACTAAAAAAAATTAAAATATCTTTTGACTTTACTTTGTTCATTAAGAATAATTTATAAGAATTACAAAACATTAATAATATGGGTATTAATAGAAAATATTAATAAATACATATTTAATTTTTAATGTAACACGTAAAAAAAAATTACAATTTCTATTTAATGTGAAAAATTGAAAAAAGAAAAAAGAGTATGTTTTTAAAATAACAAGGGGAGTAATTCAAAGAAAAGTCTGAGATTGGAGGATGAATTTTAAAAGGAAAGAATATTGTACTCCCTCCGTAGTTTTTTTTTTTAAACGGTGATAGATAAGAAAACACTTTTTTTTTTTTTTTTTTAAGAAAAATACAAAAATTAATATATGTTTTAATTGAAAAGACTAAAATATAATTTATTTTATTTTATTTAATAAAAATAATGAATAAATATTAATTTTAAAATATTAATTATAAATGTATTAGGAAAGAAATATCAATAAACAATATTTTGATTTTTTTAATATGACATATAAAACAAATCTCAATTTTTTCTAAAATAACAAATAAAAAAAAAAATTTCAGGGAGGGCGGTAGGAGCAACAATATTGGACCCAATATAAAAACCTAGCACGAGCACGACACAATATTAGTGAATTAAAGTTGAAAGTTTGTGGGTTCAAATTAGAGCAGATTGACACATTTAAATTTAAAAGGATTAAATTCGTATAACCCAATTATAATTTGTAAGCCTATTCTCTGCCAGTCAGTTTCCTTCCATTAAGTCTTTTTAAATTAGTAAATATAAAGTTTTTTAGTTTAAATAAAATATTTAAATAAGTAAATAATTGGATTAATTTGATACAATTATTAAATAAACTGGATTAGAATTAAAATTTTAAGCACAATTATTAAATAAATCAAATTAGATTCAGATTAAAATTTGGAACGCAATTATTTATATAAAGCGGACATGATTAGTGTAAGTAATATTGTGTGGTTACTTTTGTGGGGGTGGGGTCCCACACAAATTGATGGCCACGTGTCCAAGCATCTTTCCATCTACCTAAATTAAATGCGATAATTTTGGTTGGTCCTTTTAACCATTTTTTTTTTTTTTTTTTTTTTTTAAATTCTGTTCGGCTTTTTGTAGCTATTATTGTTGACTTTGAATAACATTTCGCAATTCCCATTTCTCCAACCTCAAAGTTTGGCATTAGTTGACTCATTTACTTCCTTCTTTCCGTAGTCTCTTTCCTTCTCACTATAAATATATATACATATATACATATATATATACTTCATCTCCACACCCCCACCTTCTCGAGAGTATTTTAATTTTCTAAAATTAAAATAATATTTATTTTCTTCTTTTAATATTATTTTAATTTTTTAATATATATATATATCAATTTTAAGTTTTTTCTTGTTAAGAAGATTTAACTCAGTGAATAACAGCTTCACTTATAATCTAAGAGATCATAAGTTGGAGAATTTTTTCTTAAGTTGTAATAATTTGTCAAGCAATAAGCAAAGAGTTTGAACTTCAAAGTAGTATCATTAATTTATTTTTTTTTTTGAATATAAATTATGTAAAAAAAAAAAATTATATATATATATATCTTTGTCATTGTATCTTTTACAAAGTAAGAATTAATAAATCGAAAAGAATATGTAACACAATTAATAATAATAACAGTTTTACATATAGTTTTAAGGGGTTAAAGTTTGGGTGTAAAAGTTTAAAACTTTTAAAAAGAAAAAAAAAGATTAATAAATTAATTTTTTGAAAAAAAATGTGTAACTCAATTGATAATAATTTTATTTATGATATAATTGGTCTATGTGTTATAGTCCTATGGAAATTGAAAAAAAATTATAATTAAAAAAAAAAAAAAAGGCTACGTATTTGCAAATTGGTGGGGTAGGCTTAGCACGTAAATGCTTTTGCTGCCAAACTTTCTTGTGGAAAATAAGGCATTGTTTGGTTTCAAAGTAAACGGAAGAAATATAGAAAATTCTTACAAATTGCATGCATTCAATTCTTGATTTCCATTTCTATTGATTGCCCTTTCTATAATCCAAATTTTCAAATATTTTGGAAGAGATGGAAAAAAAATATTTACAAAATTTAAAATTCATTATATATAAATATATTTTAACTAACTATTGGTTAATAAAATTCCTTTTTGGTAAAGATATTTTATTAACAAAAAATTTTGAAGAAAAAAAAAGTTATTGACAAATTGAATATTAAAAAAACGATTAAAATTCACATGAATATATTTGATACATATAAGAATTTAAAATTTTTAAATAAGTTATTAATATATATTAATGTTAATTAATTACTGTAAACTTTAATTAATCCATAATCGAATCGAGTTGAGTTAAATTTTTATTAGAGTGACAAGTTCTCTCAACACTAATTTCTCTATTTATAAAATTCAAATTGAAAATCCTTTTTAAGAAAATCAAAATTCCTTACCATTTGGACTAACACATTATTATTTTTTTCTGGAGTTACTTAATTATATATTATTACCAAAACAATAAATATTAACAAATATGTAGAATTTGTTAATAAAAGTGAACAAAATCTTTTCTCTATATAATATATTTAACAATAAATATTACCATTTATAGATCGTTGACCCTGAAACCTTCATATCTTATTTGTCCAACAACAATATCTTTGAGTATGGAAAGACTGATTCTACCAAAATTTAGTTGGCATCATTTTATTTATAGGTAATATATATATATATATATATTAAACTATTCATATTCAAACAGCACTCGAATTTATAATCTTGCGTTAGTCATAGGTAAAGCGGATACCACCAGAACAATGTTTTTTTTGTTAGTAAATAGTTAATTGAGATTTATAAAAATAAAAAAAAAAAAAAAAAAAAAAAACTTTGATATTGATGATTAATATTTAGAGTAGTAGAGAGTATTGATTTAGATAATTAGACTATATATTTATTTGGTAGTGAATTAAAATATAATTTAGTGTTTTGTTTTTAAGGGTAAAATTTTATTTATTTATTTATGGAAAATTAGTAAATTTGACAATCAATTGTTTGATTATCGGTGTGATTGATTCATTTTCTTATTTTTTATTTAGTAGGTTTCCAAATTGATACATTTGAATTTTTTTTTTTTTTTTTTTTTTGTAAAATCTACTGTTTTGACAGGTCGAATAATAGATTTTGACTTGTTTAAATAGTGAATCTTGTGAAAAAAATGAATCAAATGCACATGTCTATTATACATTATGGCCTAAAAAGAAAAAAGACTAATTACATCAAATAAATAAATATTAACTCCAAATTTACCAATTTTCCTTTATTTATTTACCGATTCACTTTATCTAATTTTGGTGTAAAAAATAAAAATGATTGTCACAAAAAAAAAAAAGAAAGAAGAAAATCGAATAATAAATTTGGCTAAGTTGTTTTAAATAAAGGAATTACTATATTTTGAAAGACAAGATCATGCATTTACATATGAGTAAAGTTAAAATAATGGTTTGATCCGCCATTTAAAAAAGGGGTAGAAATATATTTTTAAAAAAACTTTAAATATTTAATTTAATTTTTTATAATTAGATATTAAAAAATTAACACTCGAAATTATATTTTTTAAATAAGTAAATTTATATATATATATATATATATATATGTAAAAAAGTAGTTGGGCAAACCTAATTTTGTTCGACCCAATTCAAACATAACTACACTCCTAAAGCCTAGCCCAACAATCTGGCTGTGAAGCCCAAGAATCCCAACTATGGCACGAGGAAAAAATCCCACCCTTCTAGAATATTTTATAAAATACTTATAAAATTAAAATACGTGTAACTTGAATTAACGTAGACCTCTTGGTAAACCAAGAATCTAAGAAAAAAAAACTGACCAACATATCAAGAAAAGTTCCTCAACAATATTTTATCTTGTATTTGAAGATTTTAAAAGTTTTAAATCATACTCCATATATTTTATTTAAAAATATAATTTATTTTTATTTATGATTAAATGACTTATAATAAAATTTATTATTATAATAAATTATAATACTATTAAATAATTTAACCATATTCATGAGTGATAATTTATATAAATTAAATTATAAACTAAAATTTAATATTTTAAAAATTATTAAAATTGTGGGAATACAAAATTATAATTACAAAAAAAAAATATTAAAATTCTATTAATTATTTACAGTAATAAAAAATATATTTTATTTTTCTTAATAATTAGTTACATTTTTACTATGTAATATAAATATTCAATAATGAATTATTTGATTTTAAAAATTTTAGAGATTTAGGGTGTATTTGGATTGGAATTTTTTTTTTTAAAAAAGAGTTGAATGGATTTCAAAAAAAAAAACGAAGAGTAAGGTGGGGCCAATGTAAAAAGTTGTTTAGTAAGTGAGAGATAAAAATAATATATTTTATTAAATGTAATGATAATATTATTATTGGAATGATATATATTTAAATATATTTATTAAATATTTTATTTGACAAGATTTTCAATTTTTAAATTGATTAGAAATTATAATATATGTCCCTTTTTTTTGAGAATTTTTTTTTTTTTTTTTTTTTTTATCTATACCTTTTTAATTCAATTTACAATATATTTTTTTTTTTTTGTATTTTTTTTTCCAAATTCTGAAATTTTCTTTATTATTTTGTAATATTTATAAACAAAGCAATAAATATTGTATTACAAATAATGAAATGGGTGTTCCGAAAAAATAACAAAAATGTTTACAAACGAGTTTATAAACACTTGCAGATAAGGGAACGAAGTTTCATAAAATGTTGTTTAAGTAATAACACTATCTAAACACTGAATAAATAGACATAATGTTGAAGTATATATGTATATACACAAATAGTTGTTGGCCACTGCTAATTTTGAATTATATATCTATCTTTAACAACAATAATTTCTCTGCTATACCTTCATTTTTTTTCTTTCCCAAATTTGGAGCTAAAGTTATATTACCTACAATATTCAAAAGTATTGAAATAGCACGGTCAACAAGTATCACTTAAAACCATTTTGCAGAATGAATATTCTATGTTAACATGAAATAAGCACATTGCACTTCCCATGCCCAAAAATGAACCCAACCTCATACAATACAATCCAGCACACTCTTGAGGAGTATGGCTATGACCAACATGGCATTGATCCATTCCTACATTCATGAAATCAGATTCTTCAACACACCCAGTCCAAATTAATGACATATCAACGTGATGAAACATTCACCAAAGACAGTATATTACATCCCAGAAATTGAAAATGAAAACATAATCTGAAAAATCATTTAATAGGAACATAGCAGAACTGTGGAAAAAAAAGGAACATAGCAGCATCTTCATATTTTTGCTGATGACACAACAAGATTCATAATAGCATCTATTCCAAGTAATTCAGCGATAGAAAAACCATTTTCAGATGAATCTTCTAGGGCAGAACTACTACCAGTATTGTCTTGCAACTTGTTCAAGTCCAACGAACAACCTGGTTGATGGAAAGCTATTAAAACATATGATACATTTCATATTTTTAAGTGGAAAAAATCAAACACACACAATAGAAAATACATACTTTTAGTTCCTGCATTTGATTGAACATGTGAATGCTCAAAGTATTTGGATATTTGTGATCCATCAGATGCTCCTAAACGAAATGATTTATTATTATCAAATTTACCAAAAAATGAGTCATTAATTCCGACAAATAAATAGGTAATTTTTCAATACCTTTATTCTCATCCTTTGCAGATGTTTCAATTGAATTTGTCCCCCCTTTTATGCGTTCTGCTACCACTGCAAATACTCTTTCCCGAAGTTGAATAGTTGAAATATTTTTGAAAGCAGCCTTGGTACTTTGGTCATGAAAGCTTTCCTCAATCCTTTTTCCATTGAATGAACCACTTGTATTTGACTGATGTTCAGGTGCTTGTTGTTCATCTATATGCACAACATTCCTTTCTGTTGGGAAGGGCATATCTGAAAAATCGTCATCTAGGGGATGGTGCACATGTGACTGATGTTGTTGTTAGTCGTGTCCATACATGTTCACTGATGGATTAACGTCAGGTTGACTCTGTTCAGGTTATGGCAAGTTGTCTGACATATCTTCAGACCTTCGCGGATGACGGTTATTCCCACCGTTCCTAGACTTTAGAATGTCCAGAATTTTAACTAATGTATTTTGCACTTGAGAACGAGAAACCTTCATCTTCTTGCGAAACCTGATCCCATCCTCCCTATCCTTCTCCAATTGTTGTTGTATATGTTCTAGTTTCTTACCGATGGTACCAAGATTCGGTGCATCCGTGGACTCTCCTCTGTGTATCCCGCAATCAGCATCTCCTTCATCCTCCATCTTCTCTAACTGTGTTGGCTTTATTTCATTGATTTTGCGCCGCCTTGACTTCATGCATGATATGTTGTGCATTCCGTATGACAACTTTATTAGCTCAGTTACCTCACCTTCGAAATCAACACCAACTTCCCTGAAAATCCTCGTTAGAAACCCACTATAAGGGAACTTCCTGTCCCTCTATCGCAGTGATTGGGCAATGTTCCACACAAAGCAATTACCAAAATTAACAAACTTCCTCTTCAATGCCTTGTAGGCGAGTATGAAATCAGTAGTACCAAGTTGCTTTTGATATCTGCCCTGTATGAACTGTTGATAACATATGGATTTATGTATTTTGGACTCTATGCTTAGTATTTAATACATCTCTCTACCATTCTTAGGACTTTTATGTGTTATTTGGATTATTATGTTTTAATGGTATTAATATTAAATTGTTAGGTTTTTAATTATATTTTTATTCTATTTCAGGCCCAAGTCCAAATGACCTGGCAGAATTAGAATGGCCTCATATTTCAGCTTTGTGAATGCCTAATATCCAAGCAGATTCGGGCTAGAATTAAAGGGGCCCGTAAAGTCCAAGAAAAATAGGAGAAAACTCTAAGGACAAAAGGAGGCGGCGTTTTTGCAAAAAAATCAGAGAGAACAAGAGGTAAGATTTCTAAAATTACAGAGAGAATTTTGGAAATCATGGAGGCATTACGAGATTTTGTAATGGTAGCTTAAACACCTTGTAATTGGTCTAGGGGAAGATGCTTCCAAGGCAATTTAGAGTTCCAATAAATCATTTATTTCGAGTTTTAATCTGATTTTTAGATTTGATTGCGTTGATTTATGAAATTGAAGGATTATTCATTGGGTTGAATTTTTGAGATTGAATTTAGTTTTGTTGGCGATTGTTGACTGAACTATTGCGATTATCTCTTTTTAATTGCTTTCAAATATGGATTTTTCATGGATTCATGATTGCCTTGATTTTCACGGATCTTAGATTAAACAAGAGTTTATGGATTAGACGATTGTCTAGGAAATCTATTAGTGTTTAATCGAATTCTAACAGATTGTTAGTAGGTGAACGGAATTCTAATTTGGGATTCTAAATTAGTATTCAATCAAGGGATCAGATTAGTAATTCGAAAATATTTAGAAGAATAAGGAAGGATTAAACTGGAGCTTCAACCCTAGACTGATTATGTTTTCTCATTATTACAGGATAATAAGAAAGCAATTGGGTGGACACTAATAGATATCCCTGGGATCAGTCCTTCCACATGCATGTATAGGGTCCATTTGGAAGATGGAGCTAAAATGGTAAGGTAAGCCCAAAGAAGGCTTAACTCCATGATTCTGGATGTTGTGAAGAAAGAGGTGAGTAAACTACTTTCTACTGGCATTATTTATCCTATTTCTGACAGCAAGTGGGTGAGCCCAGTACAGGTTGTCCCAGAGAAAACAAACATCACAGTTGTCAAAAATGAGAAGAATGAACTCATCTTTACTAGAATGCAAAACAGTTGGAGAGTGTCATGCCCCAAAACTTAGATACGACACGACCGTACCCTCAAGGTTTCCCTTAAGAGCACAAGGTCTTTTTTTCTGATTTAATAAAAAATTTAGCCCCAAATATAGAACGAGAGAAATCTAAATCCTTAATACAATGAATAATTCCAAAAGAAATTCCAAAAATAACATTAATACTATAATCTCCCATAGAAATTCTAAAATAGAGTTTGGGTACAATTCCAAAATAAAATTCTAATCTAATTACAAGAATTGAAGTTCCTACTTATTATCTTACTCATCATCACTAGCATATGCAAAAAGGAGAAATAAAGGGGAGGGGGTGAGCTAGAAAGCCCAGTGAATAAACAGAATATCCAATTTCCTTATTTTAAATTAGTAACTGAAAAAAATAATTTTCAAAATATCAATTGACAAATCAAAAGAGGCTTCTCTTTTAAAAATCAAACAGACAAACAAAATATCACAAATTCAAATCCTTTTCTTTTAGTAGGCTCAAGCAAGTATAGGCACTCGTTGGTTTAACCGAATTCGGCTCTAGCTGTACTCCTGCCAGGACGACCAGAATTTATCAAAAGTGTGAGCTTTTTCACCATACTCAATGGATTCAGAACTTATAGTTTGAAAACATGTTTCCTCCAAATAATTCCTAAACAGACTTGAGCCAAAAACTTATTTTACTTTAGGGAAGACTTTAAATAAATTTAATCAAAAATTTTCAAAAATTAAAAGAAAATAAAAATCAGAATCAAAGATTCTCAATAAAATAATTCTTGAAAGAAATAATAAGAAAAATAAAATCTTTGATAAAAGAATAATAATAATAATAATAAGGTAATTATCATTAAAAATAAATAAATAAATAAATAACGTAAATTTTGTATATATAAGAAGAAGGCGGCAGCCTTCCTTTTTTTTTAAAGATTCAAGAAAATAATTTTGTTTTCAAAACAAAACGAATTCAATAAATTTGTTAAGAAATCAAAGGAAATCAAATATCTATTTACTCACCTCTATAATCTTGAATCAATGTCTGATGTTTAAACTATTCGATCTCTGAATTCCAACCTCTTTAATACTCCTCAATCGAATTTTCTCTAATGACTCTTTTCTCACAAATTCGTCTCTTAAATAGACAATTATAAGATTTATCTTAAAGAAAAGATAATTATAAAATATTAAAACATAATATAAGTAGGACTCCTTATCAGATCAAATAACTTATCAAATTTCAAGACCTAATATCAGTAGGACTTCTTATTAAATCAAATAACTTATCAATAAATACCAATAATTGCGTAATTCATAACACTTAATAATTAATAAGTCTTAAAATTCTCTAATTGCCCCTAACTTCGGTCTAGGTATCACAGTGAGTTTGTATCGATTATAGGAGGTTAAACCAGGCTACAAGAAAAGATCATTTTCCCCTCACATTCATCGATCAGATGCTAGAACGGTTGGTAGGTAAATCACATTTCTGTTTCTTGGATGGATTTTCATGTTATCATCAGATTCATATAGCCTCAGAGGACCAGGAAAAGACCACATTTACTTGCCCATTTGGTACGTTTGCATATAAAAAGATGCCCTTTGGACTTTGCAATGCTCTAGGTACTTTCCAGCTATATATGGTTAGTATTTTCTCCGATCTTTTGGAACATTGTATGGAAGTATTCATGGATGATTTTACTGTTTATGAGACCTCCTTTGATGAATGTTTAGATAACTTAGGAGCTGTTTTGCTGAGGTGCATTGAAAAAAATCTGGTGTTGAATTTTGAGAAGTATTACTTCATGGTAGAGCAGGAAATTGTGTTAGGGCATGTAATTTCTAAGGATGGTATTCGAGTGGATAAGTCTAAGGTTGATATTATTACTTCTTTACCCTATCCTACTTGTGTACAGGATGTGCGTTCTTTTCTTGGTCATGCAGGTTTCTACAGGAGATTCATCAAAGATTTCAGTAAGATTGCACTTCTTCTTTCACAATTATTACAAAAGGAATCTGATTTTGTCTTTGATGACCCTGGAAGGCATCATTTGATGAGCTGAAAAAGAGACTCACTTCCCCACCTATCATTCAACCAGGACCTTTCCTTTGAATTGATATGTGATGCCTCGAATTTTGCTGTCGGGGCAGTTTTGTCACAAAGAGTGGACAGAATTTCTCATGTGATAGCATATGCTTCTAGAACTTTGGATTCTGCTCAAGCCAACTACGCCACTATAGAAAATGAGTTTTTAGCCATAATGTTTGTTTTAGATAAATTTCTTCCTTATTTACTTGGTGCTAAAGTGGTTATTTATACTGATCATGCAGCTTTAAAGTTCTTGCTGAAGAAACCTAAAGCAAAACTAGGACTCATATGCTGGATACTACTTCTCCAAGAATTTGACATTGAAATCAGAGACAAGAGCGGGGCAGAGAATTTGGTTGCATATCATGTAAGTAGGATCATTCAATATTCTGATGATTTAGATCAAATACCCTTTAGAGGCACTTTTCCATATGAACAACTTTATCAACTAGGAGGTAAGCATCCTTGGTATGCAGACATAGTTAATTTTCTAGTTACTCATGAGATTCCTGCACAATTTAGTGGGCACCAAGTTAATAAACTGAAGCGTGAGTCTAAATATTACGTTTGGGATGAGCTATATCTGTGGTGTATGTGTAGTGATCAGATTATTAGAAAATGTGTTCCTGATTATGAATTTTCTTATGTCTTGAGATTCTGTCATACACTTGCATGTGGTGGTCATTTTGGACCTCGGAGAACTGCTAGGAAAGTGTTAGATTCTAGACTATACTAACCTACTTTATTTCATGATGCATATGATTATTTTAAGAGTTGTGAACGTTGTCAACACACTGAAAACATTTCTAGAAAGAATGAAATGTCTCAACAACTATTATTATTTTGTGAAATCTTTGATGTTTGGGGTATTGATTTTATGGGTCCTTTTCCATGTTCTTTTGATTTTGTGTATATTCTTCTAACTTGTGATATGTTTCTAAGTGGGTGGAGGCAAAGGCTACCAGGACTGATGATTCTTCTGTGGTTGTAGATTTTGTTAGAACTCAGATTTTCTACAGGTTTGGAATCCCCAGGGCTATCATCAGCGATTAGAGCTCTCATTTTTGTAACAGGAATATGGAGACCCTTCTTCGCAAGTATGGAGTTGTGCATAAGGTATCCACGCCTTACCATCCAAAGAACAATGGCCAAGCAGAAGTGTCCAACAGGGAGATCAAACAAATTCTAGAAAAGACGGTCCAACACAACCGCAAGGATTGGAGTAAGAGATTAGATGATTCATTATGGGCTTACGGTACCGCATTCAAGACTCCCATTGGAATGTCCCTATATATGATAGTATTTGGAAAAGCTTGCCACCTACCAGTGGAGTTGGAGCACAAGGCATACTGGGTAGTTAAGCATTGTAACATGGATATCGCATAAGCAGGTTCTCATAGAAAATTTCAACTTCAAGGGCTTGAGGAAATCAGATTGGAAACCTATGAAAATTCTAGAATCTACAAAGAAAAGGACTAAAGCTGCCCATGCTAAGATGATTAGGAAGAAGGAGTTCATAGTTGGAGAGAAAGTCCTCCTCTACAATTCCAGACTAAAGCTGATACCTGGTAAGTTGCGTTCAAGGAGGGTAGGTCCATTTGTGGTTACTGATGTTTCACGGTTAATGAACAGAGACTCAAGCACTTTTATGAAGGTTTCCAAGAACATACAGTGGAGGAGTTCCACCTCCAGTCTGCCATCTATATATAACCCCGCCATACTGTTTCTTTTCCCCTCTCTTATTTTCCTTATCCTATATTCATTACTTCCTTACTAATTCCATTGAGGACAATGTAAAATTTAAGTGTGGGGGGAGGAACATCTTATTATGCTTAGTGCTAATTTCAGTTTGGAGTTGATTTAGTTGTTATGTCATTTTAGTGTGTTTAATTGCTATTTTTATTTTCTTTTTTGTTTAGTGCATCTGTCTAGTTTTTACGTTGTTTTAAGTTTGTTTAGTGTTTCTATTTTTGTATTTTTCTTTTATTTAATTGCTGTTTTTATTTTTCTTTTATTTTAGTGTGTCTATCAAGTTTTTCTTTTAACATGATGGATAGTTGATCTTGTTTTTGGAATGCATGTCATTGGCAATGGATTGGTTTAATGATGGATTGAATTAACATTGTTTGATTATATGCCTATGATATAACTTGATCAATACCATGCAAACTCTTGAAAAGTTTGAAGTGCTCAATCCTTGGAAACTTTGTGCTAGCTAGACTGTTGGAGTTTTTTGAAAATTTTTGAGCACAACTATGATTGATGAGTTGTTTAGTTTAGTGGACTACTTTTGTGTAAATTAAGTTATCTTTGTTAAATCTCTTAAGAATTCATAATTTCCTTATCCAATTACTTGAAATGAGCCTTGTTTAGTATGCCACGAGAATATATATATATGTTAAAATAAATAAAAAAAAAATAAATAAGGGGAATGAGTCTGCGTCATAACCTTTGTTACTCAAGGATTGGTTCTGAAAGGTTAAAGTCTGGTGCCCTAAGGTCATGGAGGTCTGGGAGTCACCGGATTGGAACTCGTTACATGAGTAACAGAGTGTGTTATGGTTAAGTAAGCATTGCACAGTTCCTTATGAAAATAATTTTATTTATTTATGTGAATAAATAAGTGGTATACTGAATCAAGGCAATGAATGGTAATTGTGAGAGCAAAGACGATTGAATATTTTTATACTGATTCACATAGATTAGTCTTCGAAAGCCAAATAATAAGTTGAGAATGAATCACACACACACTCAGAAAATTCTTATTAATGTAGTATATGCTTAAATTAATATGTGATTAAGTAATATCATATTTTTCTTAAATTTTGTTTAGATGCGATCTATGAGGCAATTATAGTAGCATTGCTTGTTTGATTCATCTTTGCCAAGTAAATTGCCATGACTGATTTTTAGAAATATGAGATATTATCTTTGAGTGTTAAAGTCCAGTAGACTCTGGTTTTATTGTTTTGCCCAAGAGTGCAAAAACCTAAGTGTGGGAAATTTGATAACATATGGATTTATGTATTTTGAACTCTCTATGCTTAGAATATAATATATCTATCTACCATTTTAGGACTTTTATGTGTTATTTGGATTATTATGTTTTAATGGTATTAATATTAAATTGTTGAGTTTTTATTATATTTTTATTCTATTTCAAGCCCAAGTCTAAATGACCTGGCGGAATTAGAACGACCTCATATTTCAGCTTTGTGAATGCCCAATATCCAAGCAAATTCGGGCTAGAATTAAAGGGGCTCGTAAAGTCCATGAAAAATAGGAGAAAACCCTAAGGAAAAAAGGAGGCGGCGTTTTTGCAAAAAAATCAGAGAGAGCAAGAGACAAGATTTCTAAAATTACAGAGACAGAATTTCGGAAATCATGGAGGCATTACGAGATTTCGTAATAGCTGCTTATACACCTTGTAATCGGTCTAGGGGAAGATGCTTCCAGGGCAATTCAGAGTTCCAGTACATCATTTATTTCGGGTTTTCATCTGATTTTTAGATTTGATTGCGTTGATTATGAAATTGAATGATTATTCATTGGGTTAAATTTTTGATATTGAATTTAATTTTGTTGGCGATTGTTGACTGGACTATTACAATTATATCCTTTTAATTGCTTTCAAATTTGGATTTTTCATGGACTCATGATTCCCTTGATTTTCATGGATTTTAGATTAAATATGAGTTTATGGATTAGGCGATTGTCTATGAAATCTATTAGTGTTTAATCGAATTCTAACATATTGCTAGTAGGTGAACAAAATTCTAATTTGGAATTCTAAATTGGTATTCAATCAAGGAATTAAATTAGTAATTCAAAAATATTTAGTAGAACAAGGAAGGATTAAACTGGAGCATCAACCCTAGATTGATTACGTTTTCTCATTATTGATTTACATTCCATTTCATCTTATTTATTTGTTTTTAAATTTTTGTTAAACATAAAACCCCCCATTTTTCTACTTTAATTAAGATCATTGGTTTCTTAATTTGATTTAAACGATTAGGGCTTCCTTGGGAGATGACCTGATGAGCACTATATTGCTTTCTAGTTTAAATTAATCTTGGCCGATTTGACGATAGCCGCGAATTTAATCTTTACCAACTGTGCCACTATGCCTCCCATTGCACAGCCAGAAATAGACAGGTTGTTCATGGTTACACGGGCAGAGCCACACAGTATTCTAGCAGCTTCATCCTTTAATGCTGCTTTTTTGCATAGCATTCAGATCTTCAGATGATGACAAACAATAACCAAAGTTATGCGTTCCGAAGCATTTGTTTTCTGGTCCGCAGTGAGTTGAATTATGACCCCATTCACCAGTATAGTAAGAATCAACTCATTGTCCCTTCCTTGCGAAATTACTGCATTCCGATGGAAAAGTCTAACCAGACGTCGGCAACACTTTGTCCAAAACATTGTCAATGTATCTCATTTTTGGTACACCAACATCTTTGAAAACTCTTCAAGTTGCCCTAATTCGTTCAATCTCGGTGGCTTACCCACCGAGATATTTTTACAGGACCAGTCATCAGTCCAGGAGTCCTCAAAGAGTTTACAAACAAACAAATTCCGATCTTTTGCCGGTCTGTGTAGGTCTGGATGATCTTGCAAAGGCTGGGTAACAGTGTCCTTATTTCATTGTCCGCAGAATCAACTACGTTTGGCTCTTTCGATGCTGGGTGAAGGTTTCTGGATCTTCTCTTTCGTTTATTCGAAGCACCACTCCTAGACTTCATGCTATCTGATTTTAGAGGGGGAGGGGGAGGGGAGTGAATCGGTAGTGGGGTTTTTGAAGGGTTCGTATTTTTCAAAATCCTCTGTGAATAGTTGTGGCATATGAAATTGTAATGGGAGGGAAATATGTTTTTAGTGTTGCGAATGGGTGCCATTACGTTCCATCAATGTCCTAGTTTAGTGCGCCTTTCAAATCTTACAAGAAAGCAGACCATTATGAATTCAGAATCTTCAGTCTTCACTTCCACTCCAACATGCCACATTGGTCATACGCCATTAGTGGATGACAGTCCTAGGGTTTAGATGACTTCCACCCCTTATACTAGGTGCTTGGGGTTTTCGAAGTCCCCCCCCCCCAAAAAAAAATCTTGTTGCATATGCATATAAAGGCTACACCTCCACTTCTTGTGAATATTTTGTTATAAATTTAATTTATAATAAAATACTGATAATTTAATACTAATTATCATGTTTATCATAATTTAATAAAAATAAAATTTCTTGAATTACTTTTTAGGATTTATATCAATTTATTTTGTATTTTTTAGTGAAATTAAATTTATTTTGTTAAGTAATCCTTGTATTATATAATGATATTGTATTCATATTTTTATTTTTGGATGTCTTAAATAATTTTCTGAAAATAAATAGAAGCATTAAATACAATATCTTATCTCAATGCATAATTCACAGTTTTTAATATTAAATAGGGTAAACTGTCCCCAGTGCACTTGAACTTTTCTCAATTCCCGAGTTTGCACTCCAACTTGTTTTCGTCCTAAACTTGTACTCTAACTTTTTTTTTGTACCAAAACAACACTTCCGTCCAAAAATTCTGTCAAATAGACAATTCTGTTAATCATTTATTAAGGGTAATTAGGTAAATGATGACTATTTAAAATTTTAATAGGTTTAATCATAATAACGATAAAAATTTAGGGGCTATTTTATAAATATTTTTAGGGTTTTATTCTTCTTTTCTTCTACCCCAATATCGCCGCCGCCGCTACTACTGCTACTGTTGTCTGGTTGCCGCTGCTACTTTCTTGCCACTGCTATATAGCTGTTGCTGCAGTCGCGCCGTTGATGTCTAGCCGCTGCTCGTGCTACTACTACCTCCATCTTCGCCGTTGTCTGATTTGCTACTACCTTCATCTTCTCAAACCCACCACCGCCACACACTACCAATTGCAGCAGCCCAATGTCTTTGCATACACCTCAGAAATGGTTTCTGCTCTAAAACCAAGATTTTCCACAACCTCCGACCACTAATTTCGCTCCCTCTCTTGTCTCAACCCATTTCCATTTTCGACGCAGTTGCCGGAGTTATATTACTTCGATTTTTCTTGGAATTCTTGTCTCCATTTGCTCGCTCCTGTATAATTTTTTTTTTTTTTTTTTAAATTGGAGTTCTTGAATTTAAATTAGTTAGTTAATACATTACTGATAATTATATTTGGTTGTATATATATATTTGTTGGAAAGAGGTGGACTGCCCTACGAGTGTGTTCAACAGCGGTGACTACAGTGGCCAGCTGAGAGGGTAATGGGCGGCAATGGTTTGAGAAGATGAAAGAGAAAAGAAGATTCAAAACCCTAAAAAAAAATTGAATAATACCCCTTAATTTGGTTATTATAATTAAACTTATTAAAATTTTAAAAAGTTGTAATTACTAAAATACCCTTAAAAAGTCATGTCACTTGCACATGATTTAATAGAATTTATCTTTTAACAAAAAAAAAAAAAAAAAAAGTAATGAAAGTGCTATTTTGGTGCAAAAAAAAAGTTGCAGTGCAAGTTTAGGACGAAAATAAGTTGGAGTGCAAACTCGGGAATTAGGAAAAGTTCAGGTGCACTGGGGACAGTTTACCCTATTAAATATAACAAAACATATTATATATTATCAATATATAGTTAAACATTATAGTATTTAAATAAATTTTAGAGTTATAATATAATTAGATTATGAATTAATTATTTATATAAAATTTATCAAGAAAAATAACGATCTTAATTAATCACATAAAAAATCAAAATAAAAATGAAAATTCAACAGAAATTATGGTAAAATTGTGGGGAAAAAATAAAAAGTTGTGTAATATATATACAGTCCATACTTGGGGTGAAATGTATAACTAGTATATATATAACATTGTTGTTGAAAGACATGTACCCACAATCTTTGATAAATCTTATAAAAATCCTATATATTATTGACTTTTTTTCCCCCTTTTGTGATAAATACCTGAATATTATTGCTAACATGAAAGAATGTCTGTATTTATTAAAAAAACAAAAAATAAATGAAAGAATGTCTGTTTTTTTTTTTTTTTTTTCTTTTGTGGTAAGTGAATGTATACCTAATTCTGTCTCCAATGTCCAAATTCAGAAGTAGCAAGCACTATACTTACCAACAAAACAAGGAAGAAGTATGTATTATGAAGGAAAACAAAACAAAATAAAATATACTGAATGGTGTTTCCATCTTTCAATGTATAGGTTACAAAAGGAATGAGTACTACCTACCTATGGGCTATATACGAGGGAGAGAAAAAAAAATCACGTAATTGGTGGGTAGGTGAAAAAGTGTCACGCGGCATTAAATGCAATGTCCTTTTCCCACCACGCCTGACGGGTAACGGTTCCATTGTCTTCATCTTTCTAAATCCTCCCCTGTTGAATATATCTACAAACACTCCTCTACCATTTGCCATAGATGATCTCAACCTTTGTTCCCATCTTTCTTGCCACTAAACTCCTAGAATGAACTTAACGAAAACGTCCCTATTGGACCTTCCCCATCATTTGGTAACAAAAATAGTAGGCCATGCGGTTTCGACATCATACAGATCACTGTTTGTCATAAAATTTGTGTATGTGTGTTGTTTTACCTTCCCATATGTAAATTGTTGTAATGTGTTCATAACATTTTTCGTGTACATGCAAGTGTAAGAAGTTGTACAACATTGTTGAAGTAGTGGAAAGCTTCATTTACAGCAAAGTTGCTCTCCATGATTTTAATCTGTATTTGCCAACGGAGTTTGATGCAACATTTTTCATGCAAAAGTGCGTTTACTACAAAAATTTGGAAGCTTTATTCTGAGAAGAAATGGTAAGTCTGAGTGATGTACTCCATTTATATATATTTGTTGTTCACATATTACACTTGCAAGGGTTCCATTATCACTGTTTCTATTGCATAGATTTTGCCGGAGGTTGGGACTATTTTAATGAATTGTAGCTGCTGCGTATATGCCGTCAAAATATGCCGAAGCGATCATTTGTCTGTTTTTAGGGTTGGAACACTTACGAGAGCAAGGCATAACCATGATCGGGGAGTTAAGACTGAATTCCACAACACTTGGATTTAAACGATATCGCAGATGTTTCAGATGGGTTTTGTGCATTCACTGGGTACAGAATGATGTTCTGCACCACTATCGTGACCTGGGTAGTAGAGAAAAATGTTGTGCGATTATTGGCCATCCCAAATATGTGCTCGAGAGCAATTGGCGACGTTACCATGATGTGGAAAAACTAGATACAAATCCATTATGTGTACCGTGTGCTGCTGATTTAAAAATGTTATACGTGTCAACCATAATTTAACATATTTTACTGCAATTGTTTTGAGTTTGTCCAGAAGTGAGAACCATTTTGATTTTCTCTAATGTAGTCACATTATGATATTTAAATAAAATATGATATCTAAAAGAATGCTCTTCATAAAATATTCTTATCGTATCTATACACAAATTAATAGAAATAATGAAAACATAATTTGATGTTATTCACGTTAACAGAATATGAGTATTTAATTTAATTAATAAATATAATACATGTTATATAGTGAGCATGGAACGTATCCAAAGGTACATTATAGAACAAGTTCAACCATGACCACATAATGGGTGATGGATTTAGAGGTTAACCAATGCATCAATATTCCATACGTGACTTTCCATATTCTCATTTTAGAAAGTTGTGACATTTATAAATTTGTCCAAGGAAAATGAGTGATCAATTTTAATATGATATATAATAAATTTTATTCATGTAATGCAATTCTCATATCTCTACTTAAATTGGCAATTACCTAAAAAAAAGAATTAACTAAAATAAATATATACATTGGTATGAAGCAAATGGAGATTTGTGCATGCTTAGGGGAAGATAGAAAATTAAAACAAAGTCTGCAACTATTAATAGGGGGGAATATGAATGGACTCATGACCCTTTATTTAAAGAACAGATCATTTAGTGCCAATCACCAGTTTAGCATTTTTGTCTTCCTAATTCGAAACTTCCATTTCATTATCAATCATGCATGCGCTAACCATAATAGCAGAGTTTATGCAAAGAAGATGACTTCAATTATGGGCATTCCACGTAAAATACAGATACATATCCTACGTGATGTTGTTTCCCACTCTGTAAAGGATTTTGGTAGCATAAAATCAGTGTACGTACTTATCAAATTCACTTTCATTCAATTCATTGGTAAATATGTATACATGGGTAACATGTTCTCATCATTGTTCGCTTTCACATAAATGCCCTTTCACCTTTGTATTCGTTCGCCAATTCTTGTTTAGTTCCATCCAAGCTCGTTTTTGTCTGAATCTTCGTGGAAGAAGAAGAAGCGGTTCACTAGCCACTACATCTTGTTGGAGTTATTCTATACTGGTCACCTGTGGAGACACATACCCAGACAGTTATTGCAACATTGCATACAGATGTGAAACCCATATGCAATGTTATACCAAGGATTGGTGCGATTCCATACGTCGAATATTAATATTATTAAATACTAAATCGGAATATTATCATAACAAACTTAAGTAAATGACAAACGAGTTTATTTTTGGTATTCTAGGTTAATTTTTCTCTATCGGAAACGTTGGAACATCCATGTTTATTCTGCAAAAGGCAATAAATGAAGGAAACCTAGAAGCACAATATGCCATGGATGTTGTTTACTTGTTTTCTGTGCATGCTCCTGAAAAGAAGAATGGAATTATACTAATCGGATCATTGAGAAAGAACAGCTTGGTAGCTACATTTAGAGGTTACTATCGAATTGTGATCCAAATGTTGACGTTCAGATATATAGATAGACGTATATATCAACGCGTCATCCAATGTGTGAGAAATCCAGGCTGCTGCAAGACAGAAGGACACCCGCAGAATCCCTTTCAGTATGATGTGGAACTAATGAATGATGAGGTTACTTGTGATGGTTGTGCTGCGAATATGGAAATAGTATTCATATCTAGTATGATTCATTAGATAGCTCATCATAGTTTGCCAATTATCATGATTTATAATTATATGATACCATTTATGTATATATATATTGATTAATCTACCGTCATAATCATTTACGTACTTATGGAACACAATATTCAAACATACATAGCCCACAGACAAAATACAATTATGCAAATGCGGCCACACATCATATACTATTAAGAAGGATCTATATTATTATATTTCTCCCATAATTCGGTAGCAATGTTGTCTCGAAAAGTCCCCAACTCTTGAAGCTGTTGAGTTGTGTGTCCACCAAAACTTACCTCCTCTCTATATTCCTGCACTGGACGGGGTTGACCACTGTCAACGGCTGAGTCATTTTGAAATTCAGAGAATAGTGGATCATTGAGATTGTTCAATCTGATGTAATTGTGGATCACACAACATGCAATTAAAATGTCACATTGTCGTATAAATGAGTACAACGGCATTGATGACCCCAAAAATGGAAATCTCTTTTTGAAAAACTCCAAATGTTCTTTCCACCACATTTCTAAGAGATGAATGACGGTGGTTGAACAACTCCTTGTGGCCTCAGAAACTAGAATTTCGTTGACGAATATACGGTGCAAGAAATCCTGGTTGATTAGCATACCTAGCATTTGCTAAGTAATATTTACCTACATTTTACAAAAAAGTTGATAAACACACGTTAGTATCATTGATGTTCTAAATATACAAGAGTATATATTAAGGACCTGATGGAGGGTGCTGAAAACCATGTCTGTTGTTAGATGTAGCATTATTGAAAACACGACCATCATGCGCACTGTCTTCCCACCCTGCATGTATGAAGGTGAACCTCATATCTTGGTCAACTGCCACCATGACATTCTGACAGATCACGTTTTTCCTGGACCTAAAAACCTCTCGCCTGTCGCTAACCACCCAGGCTGTAATACTTGTCCCATCTATAGCACCAATGCAGCCCTAGAATATCAAAAGTGGTGATCAAAATTACAGTGAACACCATGAACAAAATTACGCGGCTATATACGTACATTGAATTGTGGGGGAAAAACGTGAGTTAGATGATATCTTTGGATATATGACATCCCAGTTTGGTTCTTTTATTACATCGGGAGCGAGTTTTACGAGAAGTCTACAAATTTTCTTAATGTGTCTGCTTATTGTTTCAATTAAATGTTGAAAGCGTTCTATTAAGTCCAGTTTTTGTTCCCTTGACGTACACAGAATAAAAATATAGTCATACTCTCGTACACGTCAACGCGTTGTTGTTATTGGTTGACCCACAAGCCACGAGCTACCAGAAGATTACATAGTTTGAGAAAGGGCTTAGATTGCATTCCAATGCTCTAATAAATTCTTGCTGTGTGACCTCGAAGCAATTCATCAACCCACATTCTACCTCTTAATACCGATGTCCTACATCTTATTCTACTATCACTTGCATGCCAGAAGGGTTCACTTGCATCCGTCATTTTCTGCATTTCTGTCATGTCTTCCATATATTGTAAATCTTCTTTATCCGAAGATGACAAATAAATTTTTTTATATTTATGTTACCGTGATTAGTGTTATGCTCCATAGAGACACCTATGTCGGAAAGAACATATTTGAAGTAAATTAAATCTATCGTTAATTCACCATTAAATAATCATTTTCACTGCAAATACCTTGTGAACATATTATTATAAACATATATCAAACTAAGTAATACTAGTGTTACAACAAGATATAAAAGTCAGTGCCATATATATATCAACTAAGAAGAAGGTGGACAGAGCAAGCACGCTACTCCACATTCATGAATCTATCATGGCTCCTTCACATTCATGAAATCTGTCATGATGACGTGAACCCGTGTCTCTTTTGGCCAATGCACCCATTCTCTCAAAAACTTGGATTCGTGAACTTGTTATATGCATTCACATGAACGTGGGGTGGGACAGGGCCACAATCCTGCTCCAACAACTGAATGCACCTTGAAATGGAGTAGGGATTTGGATTGGTGGTGTCGCCTAAAGCAGACTTGAATAGATAGTCATCCAGTTTGGCTTTCGACCTTCTATTGAAATTACTCCACACTTCAAATTGTTGAACAACAGTATTTGATCTCAACTTCTTGTCGCCATAAGAACAGTCGTCGCCTGACGTGCTCCCAATCTTTCTCTTTGAGCCAGAAGTGACCATGTTTACACTGACACCACGTGGAGTTTCATCCATTTTGCCTGATTCATTTGAGATTTCAACAGCGTTGAGATTGGATGGTGATGGGCTGCCTCGCCTCTACCTCCGAGCAAGATCTTTTTATTCAGCACCAGTAAGTGGACACTCCTTGGAAGACCGTGCAAATGACCCCTGAGCTCCACTGTCTCAGAACACATCGACCATGAGGTCATAATGTGGCAGTCCCTTGTTATTACCAAGTATCTTTGCCTCCGATTTTTTCTGCATGACAGAGAACAAACTATGGTCACACCACATATATTATAAACTGTATCACAAAATGTAGACATATTTCCCAATCATATATTTTTCATACCCTTTTTATTGCCTCCCATTGCTCGGCACTACAGTCTATATTGTTCCGGACTGCATTCCAGCCTATACTAGTTATGTCGGGGTCATTTCTAATTGATTTTATATCCAAGTATAGCTCCCTCATCCTGCTAAATTTTTGAGACAGTTGGGGGGCAGAGTAATTGTTTATAGTAGAAGCATTAAATTCGGCTTGAATCTGCTTCCATACATTACTTTCGAATCTCCCCTACACCTAGGTTCCGTCTTTGTTTTTCCATTCTTTCAATATGTTCAAATATTGTCGTTCCAGATTTGATGTCCACAACTTATTTCGTAGTAAAGATGGTTTGATTTCCTCAACACTATTGTTAGACATTTCTACCTAATCTTGAACCGATTGTAAGAAATAAATACAATAAAATACAGGTCATAAATTACATATACAAGTAAACAGAATGCCATGTTCTACTATCAATATCATGCAAATAACAAATATGTTTTCTGTGGAGTAATAACAAAAAAATACACTGAGGAAACATTGATAATTAAAAAAGAGACCACAATGAACGAAAACACATCTTAGTAGAAGAATTGAGTCATTGCCGCTTCAATGGAACAGAGTTACTACCAGCAGTTGACTATAAATCGTCTATGTCCAATCGACAACAACAATAGGCACAAATCTACATCAATGATCAAAAAATAGATGGAGCCAATGAAATGCGATTGACCAAATAGAATTAAGAAATACAACACACATAATATAAGCAATTGGAACCCTACAACAAATGACGAACAACAAACTTCCACAAATCATACCTGAACGCCTTCGGACTCCAGCTTCCAGGAACAGTGTCTTTTACGGGATACCCAAATCTTCTTATACGCCCAACCTCTTTTTTGAAATAAACCGTTCAGGGCACTGGAAGTAGATTTAACCGTCAAGAAATTTAAAGGTAGTCTCATCTGCATTTTTAACAGTGTTCCCACTGATGTGGTATTGATGATGGGAAGTTGTCAAACGCAATTAATCGGTGGTTGGATATCAAATAGCCGAATTTGTGTTAAGGTGATGGGATTTTGGTAGATTTAGGCCGGTTTCTGCATTTACTCCGTTTGGGGGATGCAAAATCGATGAACGGTTATGAATTCGGGTGGGCGAACAAGGGAGGACGACATCAGGAAGCTCACGGGTATCCGTTAGGCTTCCTGAATTTTTTTTTTTTTCAGCCTGACAGACATGAACAGTGTCATGTCAGATAATGTCCAAACAAATACACCACATTTTTTTTTTGAGTTTGAGTGAAAACTAGAAAATAACTCCAGTCCAAATACAGCCTTAATTTACAATAATATGAAGATTTAAAAGAGGCTAAAATAAATATTATGATAATTCAAAATGTAAATTTTCATTTATTATACTTCTAAGAATGTTTTGACATAGTATAAGAAGTCACACGGAAAAATGGTTAAAATGATCAAAATAATAAAAACGTAAAAATTTTGGGATTTATAAATATAATTTGACAAGTTAAAAATTCTAAAGGAAAAAAAAAGAGTAATTGTGAAATCTTATCTTAATAAGGAAAAAAAAAAAAAAGCATTACAAATATATGATAAAAAGGATCAAAATTGTAAAAAAAAAAAAAAAAAATGTAAGAATTAAAAAAGACAAAAAAGAAAAAAAAAATCAGGAAAAATCAATAAAACAGAGACTAAAATTTTTCAATTTTCCATATGTCACTTTATTTTCTACTCTAATAATAATATTTTGCTTCTAAATATTATATTATTATATCATGCTGATATGATTGAAATCTTTTGTAATATTTTCATAAACACACATTGAAAGAAAAATGTATCCCGACCACTTTTAATTATTTATTAATTATAAGAAATATTTTTTGATTCATTTTTAAATTTTTTTCAGAATTATGTCTTACTTATTGTCGTAATTTAAACACGTTAATCTATTTACCAATTATAAATAAAGTTATAATAGGATTGTAATTTTTACTTTCAAAAAAATTATTACATATATATATATATATATATATATATTTAAAATTTTAAGAATTTTTTTACCTTTAATTTAATTTGAATTTAATTTGAACTTATGATTTATTAGATTATATGCATAATTAAGATAAGTTAATTTATTTAAAAATTCATATTCAGTTTACATAATTTTGATAAATGAATAATAATAATTATAGATAATGAAAATTTGTAAAGTAATTTAAATTAATTAAGTGGTAGATAAAATTTCACTTAATTATTTATTATAAATTACTCTTCATTTATTACGACAAATCGTATGCTGACACGTGGCAGTGTTACAAAGATTGATCAATCAGAATTGAAGGAGTGTCTCAACTAATCGAAATGCGCCATATCACCACAAGAGACTCACTTCTTGTCATCCCTCCCTCTATAAATAGAAGGGCAAGAGAGCTTAAAAGAATACACAAGAATCTTAGAGATAGAGAAGCTCTGTCATATCATATCTTTCCTCTTCTAAGTCCAATCCATCTTCGAGATTAAGTCTCAAAGGCCCTTGGAGTCATATCAAATCCATTCTAACATCAAGTCAAAAGACCCTTGGAAGAATAGATCCAGTATCGATATTTTCAAACGGATCGAAATCAAGCTCAAAGGGCCTTCGAATCCATTAACGGAAAGAATCAGAGGATTGGATAGAGATTGTACCCACATGTTTATAAATTAATAAAATACATATTTTACCATTAATTTTGTATTTACATTATTTCTTATTTAATTTTTGCAAACACAAAATCGCCGTCTACAATAATAATAATAAATCTTAAAACTAATTAGACGTTTGGACAAACAAATTGATATCTTTACTGATTAATTTGGTAAGAATTTATAAGGGAAGACTTCCAGAATTATGACACTTGACTGAAATGTGACACTAAATTACTTCTTACATAAATTAAACACAAGACCTTTTAATTCACAAGTTAGATAAAAATACTTAAATAAGATGAGCCTATTTACTCCCTACCATTCCTTTTATTTTTATTTTTATTTTTTTTTTGGTTGAAAATGAAATAATTTATTATTAAATTATATTTATTAATAAAAAATAATTATTTTAATAGTAATAAATTTACCTATGATTACAAAAATCATATTTATCCTTTTTCTTTTCTCTTTCTTGCACACAATAAATAATATGAACAATATAAATTCTAATATAATATTACAACAACCACTTCATAATAAAAATCCATTGCTAATGCATTAAATATCTAACACATAAATAATTAATGATTTAGAAAATCATGAGTTCGAAACATGTTAGAGGTGAAAGTGTCTCATATTTTATTTTATTATTTTAAAAAAAAAAACTTTCAGTGTGTTTGTATCTCAACTTAATTGAAGTTGAGCGGACAAAATTTGTTCCCCAATATAGTTTTTCTAATTTCAAAATATATATATGTGTGTATGTTTTATTTGGACATCATTCTATTAAAATAATGAATTCTCTTTTACCAATATAATATGAAAAAAATAAATTTATCACGTCATCAATATTTACTAAAATAATGAATCATATTAAATTAAAATATTTTTAAAAAATTAATAAAATAATATTATACACTTTTATAAAAAAAAAATTCTTATACAACTTATCATTACATTTCTATAAATGAGATTACTACTAATTAAACCATCTCTTTTTATTTATTTTAAAAAAAAAAAAAAAAATTGGACAGCCCTTTTTCTTTAATTCTTGGATTAAAATTAAATGGCAGTAAAAGGAAAATTTAGAACCGTTTTGAGGGTATTTTTGGGACTTTATGTACAATCTGTTTCTCTTCGTGAACATCGAGGTGATGTACCATATTCATCTAAAAAAGGAAAAGTCAAGACATACATAAAACACGTGTTCACAAAGACGACATCTGTTAAAACAACACACAAACAAACAAACAAACGGTTCTCATTTCACACAGAATATCGTATTCCAACTGGCTACTGTAACAAATTAACCGTATAAACATCTTCTAAAATATTTTTAAAGAAATATAGAATAATGAATATATAAAAATTAATATAATTATCCTCATGTTTAATTATCTTAGTTATTTAAAAGTTATTATAAATACAATATTTTCAAAATATTTTTTATATTTTTAAATAGAAACATATTTTACATTTTGTAATAAAATAAAACTTGGAGCAGATAATTTTTTAAATCTTTTTCTTAGAAAAAAAACAGAAAAAAAAAATTAATTTTTTTGTTACATATTTTATTTATGATATTTTTAAGTAATTAGCAAAATTAATAATGAGAATAGTTATATTAGTTTTGATAATATTAATTAAATTATACATAACACTTTTTATTTATTTATTTATTATTTAAAATCGAGATATTTGTATTAAGTATAAACAAAAATTGTACAATCAGAATGAACTTGTACAAAATATGAGTTGGCTCTACCTATTCTTTAATTTATAGGGAATAACATCTACTTCTCAAGCAAAGAGCAATATTAAGGTATTTTTTTAGTTTAAGTGATGTCGTGAGATCAAAATCGCACACACGTATACAGTCATTTAAAAACTTGGGGTTAGAGCTTACCTCTCGCAAGGGATCTACTCGGCTCAAGTGGGGATTAGTCTAAATGTGGACATGACTTAAAAGTGTCGCTCGTAGTTGGGACCCATTCAGGACACTTCGTGCACTATGTAAAAAAAAAAAAAAAAAGAGCAACATTAAGGTTTTGTCCAAACTAATTCTAGCCAACAAATTAAGTTTAAACATTCCTTTTTTCTATGATAGACCTTTAAGTTGTGGTTCCTCTAAAAGGCATGGATGACCCCCCCCCCTTCTAAAAATGTATAATTAACTCTGTCAACTAGGAATTTCATATTCAACTTTACTTGATGATCCATAGAATTGCAGCTCCAAAATTCAACATTAGGTTGTTGCAATAGTAAAAGCTTCCAAGTCTGTCTTGGGCGAGTGTAGTCTCGAAGTGCATGGAGTGATTCCACATTATATCCACAGTGGATGCATGCTGCCGGCTGTGTAATGTGCCATTTGGATAATCGCTCCATTGTTAGCAATTTTTAGTGTTTAGTAGCCATAATGTGAAAGACGGGTTGGATGGGCCTTTGAATTTCAAAACTTTCTTCCAAACCTTCTTCCAATCATCTTCAATTATCCCTATCTAGAATCGTTGGCATTGATTCCAGAGAAAATCGTCCTAATGGTTCTAATGTCCATCTAGGTCTATCTTCCTAATGTTCCCTTCTTGATACACCATTTGTTTGTTCCAATCCTTCCTGCATTGCCTCATAACCTCGAAAAATACTTTTCTATGTGTGTAAACAAGTAACTCCAGTAGAGTTGCTAATCTGGTCCCCCACATTCTCATATTTAGTTGTTAATAGTCTAGTCTACAGGGCATTTGGAGAATGTAGCAACCTCCAACTGAATCTAGACAAAGTAGCTACATTAAGTTTGGAAAGGCTAATAAATCCCAAACCTCCATATTTCTTAGGTAAACACATTGTTGATTATGATAAAGGGTGGCAACTCTTCTCCCCTAGTAAGGATTCCCATAGGAATGATCTATTAATTCTCTCGATTTCATATGTAACCCCTTTAGGGATTCGAGTTGACTATATAGCATACAGGGGGATAGTCGTGGTGACTGCTGGATTAGTAAAGCTCTAGCACCCCTCAACATATGCTTAAATTTCCACCCTTCCATCTTTTGATAAATTTTTTATACAAAGTATGCATGGCTTGTCTCTGAGTTCTCCCATGATGTAGAGGAACTACTAAATAAAGGCATAAATCAATCGTAAGTTTCATGCAAACTGTTTTGCTAGTTCTTGAAGCAATTGTCAAGCAGGTGTTTGGGGAGAATCAAATCCTAGATTTGGCAACATTCACTTTCTGACCAAATTCCTAGTAGAATTCTGAGAGAATTTCTCTATAACAGTGGCCTGCTTTTGTGATGCCTCTCCTAGAAGGAGGAGGTAATCGATAAAGAAAGTGTGAGAGGTTGGAGACTCACTCTCCATTTGGAGATTGTGAGCCAGTGCCCTAGTACTATCCAAGGGCCATTATAAAGCACATACCTATAGTCCTCATGTGAGCAAAATTGAGCAACAAACCACATCATTTGTTGTAATGTCCACCGTCAAAACCCTTCCAACAACATTACCCATTGTTAATAGTATGTATACGTTGAAGAATTCAATAGGAGTAGCTAGTAGAAGAATCCAAACCATAGTAGAGAAAATTTTCTCTTCTATAAGTTTGAAGAAGGTCTCCATATGGAGACTATGAGGTAGTGCCCTAGTACTATCCAAGGGACATTATCAAGCACATACCTATAGTCCTCATGTGAGCAAAACTAGACAACAAAGAACCTATTTTCAACTTTGTCAATTTCAACATGAATCAACTATTCCACCATCAATATAAAGGAGTCATCAATTCTTCCACCATCAATATTAAAGTCATCAACTCTTTCACCATCAACATGAAGGAGACATCAACTCTCCCACTATCAATAGGAACGAGTCATCAACTCTTCCACCATCAATATGAACGAGTCATCAACTTCAACGAGTCATTAACATCAAGCAACCATTAACATCAACAACCCATCAACATAAAGGATCTATCAACATCAACAAGACATCATGACAGTGCCATCAATATGAAAGAGTCATCAACGAGCCATCAACTTACCAGAGAAGTATTGACCATCCGATCGCCTCAACATCCAACCATTGAAAACTGATATCCACCCTTTAAATTGAAGGTAAATTTTTCTTCTATTTTCTATAAAATTTTAGATTGATTGTAGAAGAATTGATGCTTCAATTATTAGAAACGAATAGACCACCAGAAAATGAGAGACTTCTTAACAACTTATGTTTCAGCAAAACTTCTAGACAACTTATGTTGCGAAAATAATATTTCATAATCCAACCGTTGAAAAATACTCTCCATCATCTAAATTGAAGGTAAATATGTCATCCACTTACTATCGAAAATTCAAGCCAATTGGAGAAGAATTGTTGCTCTAATGGTAAGACAGATGTAGACTGTTGGAAAACTAAAAACTTCTGGACAATTTATGTTGCAGATATAATATTTCAAAATTTGAACGTTGAAAACTGATTTCTACTATCTAGATTGAAGATAAATGTGTTTTCTATTTCCTGTAAAAATTTCAGGATGATTGAGAGGAATTGATGCTCCAATTGTTAGAAATGTACAAACTACCAGAAAACTTGAAATTTCTGAACAACTTCTGTTGAGGAAATCATATGTCAAAATCCAACCATTGAAAACTAATCTCCACCATTCAACTTGGAAAACAATACGTGTTTTACTTTTTGTCCAAAATTCAGCATATTTGGAGACAAATTAGCTACCCGATCATTCAAATCAAATTAATTGCCAGAATAAAACTCTTTCCTTATCATCAATCTTGGCAATCTATACTTGAAGTAATCATCTACTGTGTCTATCACCGAGTTGGACAACTCAACATCTTTCAATCAAATTGACAACAATTTTGGCGGCATTGATTTGGAGAGATTAATCAACACTCACTACAATTTTGATGATTTCCATATAGCTGAACATAGAACTATATTAGGAAATTAATTTCATGCTCGTTTGTTCTATATTGTTAAACTTTTTTTTTTTAAATATACATATTACCAATAAAAGAACCGAATTTAATTATACGATTCTTCTACATTTTTTTTTTTTATGTGATTGAACTTAGAATCTTGTCCTAAGCTGTCTACATATCCTATAAGGGAATCAAGTCGAACGTAGTTCAAATTTGCAGTTTAACCTCATGCATTAAAGGAGTAACATATAGTTTTAACTCATGCGTTAAGGAGCAACATTCATATCATCATGATGTAAAGAGTTTACACTCGTGTTAAGGAGCTTTCATATAATTTATGGACAGTTTACACTCTTGTAAAGGAGTTGTCATTTGAACGTGTAGACAGTTTATGTTAGTGTCAAAGAGAAATATTTTCAACATGTAGACAATTTATACTCATGTCAAGAAGTCTTGATATTATCATGCAGACAGTTTATACTCTTGTCAAGAAGAAATATTTTCAACATGTAGTTAGTTTATACTCATGTCAAGGAGCCTTCATATCATCATGCAGACAATTTATGCTCGTCAAAATGATAAATATTTTCAACATGTAGACAATTTATACTCATGTTAAGGAGTCTTTATTATTATGTAGACGGTTTACTCTTGTCTCAAGGAGTCTTCTTCATCATGTAGACAGTTTACACTCGTGTCAAGGAGCCTTCACTCAATATATAGAAACTTTAATTTTAACCTCTTTTTTTTTTTTTTTTTAAACTCATTAGTAAGTACTTCATAAAGATATTTTATTTAGATAATTTATACTCTTAGAAAGAAATAATGTGTAGTTTAACCTCGTGCATCAAGGAGGGTTTATTTTGAACATGCAAACTTTTTTTTTTTTTTAATTCATCAAAGAGTACTTCATAGAAGATTTTTTTTTTTTCTTTTATTCAGATAATTTATACTCTTACCAAGGAGTAAAGTACAGTTTAACCTCATGCGTCAAGGAGGATCTTGATGGTTTGAATTCAAGCATTATCAATGTTTGAAATTGACTTTTTTTCTTCAGATTCCAAGGCAATATTGCTCCCACATTGATATTCTTTTTTTTCAACATCAATTTCAAGTGTTTGATTGGTAATAATACTTAACTCCATATCTTGTCCGTGCTTAGCTAATTCTTCAAACGTTTTGATTGAATCCCTTTCAAAATATATTGAAGATTCTAATGCATTCCTTGGATACACATCTCGATGGTAGATTTTTCACATAATCAATCTATGCAATTCATATTCAAACTCCTCCATTGATTGAGGTAATCAACAACTGACTCATCCTCCCACTATTTTATATGAGACTTACTGTTCGACAAGTGCTGTAGAAAAGATTCAAGGATTCAACTTCAAGTTGGTTCCAATTGTTGATTAATTTAGGAAGCAAATCACTGTACCAATTGAATGCACTTCCTTTGAGGGAGCGAACAAACTGTTTGACTAACAAATGTCCATTTGTACCAGCATTGTTACCTATTTCCACGAAATGAGTAATGTGTTGCTTGGGATTACCTTTGCCATCAAACTGCTGCAGCTTCAGAGGTTGATAGCCTATAGGCATTTTCAAGCTTTTAATTCTCCTTGAATATGGCTTTGAATATCGGAAAAAGGATTTTGAATTTCTTGCATACTTATCATTTAACATACCTTTGATAAAGTTCTTCAATTCACTTGTCGGAATGAGTCTATTAGTAGAGACATGAATTGTTCGTTTTTGTTGAATTATTTTAGATCCATCAATAATTTGAGATTGTTTTTCGACAATCTTGACTGCTTTAGAATCATCAAACTTTTCTCCTTGCTTGAAGGCAACAACTTTCTGTGCTTCCTCAACACGTCTTTGTGCAGTTTGATTGGACTTACCATTTTTACTCATCAACTGAGCGATCATGAGTCTTGTTATGCATATCGTTTCACAAGATCATTCACGAGCTTGGTCAAATTTGCTAATCTTTCTTCAATTGTTGTAGCATCTACCATCATAACGAGTATGATTGATGAACTTGCATCAAAATCTTCATAATCTGGTATTAAATTTTGTTGAACAGCATATGTAGAGTCTAAAACGAGATCCACGTCTTTTGATATTGTCAAATCATATCCTTGATCTAATAATGACAACATGCCCCTTTGCTTAAGTGGTGGGCTTGACATATGCTTCAGACATAGAAACACCAATATTTATATCATAAATGACATCATTTGAAGCAACTTTGTTGATGTTATCATTCTTCCACTCCATTGATGAAACTTTGAAAAATATATTGACGGAAAAGAGATGAGCGATAGAGAATGTCCCACTGGGTGTGCCAGAAATTGTGGATGGCGATTTCGCGTCTGCAAAATATAGATTCAAAACAATACAATACAAAACAAAATTGATGAAAAATAATATATATTTTATTGATTTAAAGTGTGGGTTACAAATTTCTATCTTCGTTGATTCTTTTTGTCAATGGGCTCGAGGGCCTTTTGGGCTTGATCTCAATCCGTCAATTGATGTTGATATTGGATCTGATCCTTTTCAAGGGTCTTTGGACTTGATCTTGATATAGATTTGACTCCGAGGGCCAAGATGGATTAGACTGGGAAGTGGAAGGATCCGATATGACAGAGTTTCGCTACCTCCAAGAATTTGTTTCTTGAAGCCCCTCCTATTTTTCTATTTATAGAGGAAGAAATGACAAGATGAGTCCCTTGGTAGTGACGTGACACTTTTTGATTGGCTGAAACACTCCTTTAATTCTCATTGGTTGGTCTTGCCACGTGTTAGCATAAGATTTGTCGCAGTGAAATAGTAAAAAGTAATTAGTAAAAAATAATAAATAATTAAGTGAAATTTTATTTACCATTTAATTAATTTAAATTACTTCTTACCAATTTTCACTGTTTACAAATATATTACATGTTATACAATTATATTTTTTGCTAATTTGGTACTTGAATTTTTTAAAAATGAGTTAAGGACAATATTATATTAGAAAGAATTGGAATCCAAGTGATACAGGCCTAAATAGCAAACTTCTTAAGGAGTGGCAACCCATACAATAAAGGAAAAAGCTACTACGCTTGCTTATTTGTGGTATGATATTTTCCCAATTCACCTACTTTCTCTTTATTCATCACTATTCAAGAATATATACATATATATATATTCTCTAAAACAGGAAACAAAAGTGAGAAAACTGATTCTTCCCCTGATCTTATAATAAAATTAGAATTAAAAGGTCCATAAGGAAACAAAATTTTCAATAAATTGTAAAATATTAAAGATTTCTCGTTAGAATTTAAACATATATATATATATATATATATATATATATATATATATATGTATTATAAAAATATATTGTTTGAATGAACCAAAAATCTATATGTAATATTTTAATTTCGATTTTATTTTATTTTTGTAATAATCTAACATTCAATATTCAATGTAATATTTTTTATTTATAGAAATTTATTTATTTTTAGTTATAATATATATTTTTAAATCTTAATAATATTATTTATTATTTATCACATATCATTTATTTGTAAGTTAACGGTATCCTTAGTTGTTGAAAGATTTTTATTATTATTATTTTAAGAAATGATTGATAATATTATAAAAAAGAGAAACAAATAAATTTAAATAAATAAATAAAAATTATGGATAAATGGATAATTAAATATTTTGAAATTAAAAATTTATTTTTATTTATATTCTTTATATTATTATAAAAATAAATTGATACCTACTTATATGTATCTATGAAAAAAAATTTAATTCGCAAGAGTGAGTACACAAAAACAAAACTTGTAGTGCATCGTGTGGGAGATCTGGTCTCTCTCTGCATCTCTCTCTCTCTCTTGGTCTTCAAAGGACCTCGCTTTTCAAAGAGGGGTCTCTTTACAAAATCTGTCTGCCTTGATTCTTTACGTATTCTTTTCATTCGCGGTAAGTGGCTCTGTCCCTTTTGTTTTTGCTGTTTTTCAATCAATCTGCAATTTTTGTTTTGTTTTGTTTTTCAAAAAGGAAAATCTTTTTTGGTTGATTTCATTAGTTATATGTTTGTTTTTATGTCAATGGTTTAGGGGATCTTCTGTTTTTTTTTTTTTTTTTTTTTTTTGTTTTCTGATTCTGATTTTTTTTTTCTTTGTTGCATGAAAAATTCTTTGATCTGTACTGATCTCAGGATTGTGTGGTCATTTTGATTTGCTTCTATTGATTTCTGAATTTTTATATGTATTTATTTTAAAACCCAATTGGAAAGGGTAATCTTGGATGTTTTCTTTGGTGAATTTAAGGGATAGATTTTGTGTTTTGAGTTTTTTTAATGACGGGAAGATGGTCTAGATTTGAGCTTTATTGCGTAATTGTTTATAATTTTTTGTTAGTCTGTTTGGACTCCATGTTGTGTAAGTTTATATAGTGTGTGCAAATCTCCAGTCATTGGGTACGGGGTTTGATCTTTCATTAATTATTGTTGTTGTTTCCTTTGAATTATTCTGTGGGATTTTATCTGCGAAAAATTTGCTGAATGGTCTGTTTTTTCTTTAGAAGGTTCTTGTATTTGGTAATTCTCTCTGATTCAAGTATTTGTTTAATGAAGACCAGTGGGAATATTTATGTTGCTTGTCACTATAACTAGGCATCTAGTTTGAAGTAATTGAATATTTGCTTTTAAGAATACAGCTAAAGATCTTTTTCTGTTGATAAATAAATTAGGAAAACTTCTTACCATTATTGGGTCGGGGTTATTCAAGATGCTGGAACCTTTTAGGGGATGCTCTTATTTTCTTGTATTTAGTTGCTTGCACTTTTATAAGTTGTGCCTTTTATTCTCTTCTATATTTGCCAGAATAATACTCAATTTCCGTGGCTTACCTTTGCACTTGGTTGGGCAGGTTTTGTGATTTTAACCTTCTGCTGAAATTATGGGTGTGGAGGTTGTAGATTCTAAGTTGGCCCATGTCTCTGTGGAAACTGGGAGTGAAGAAAATAGCTCTTTGAAGGAAAATGCAAAAATCAATCAGGTCATGGGACTTGATGAACCAATAAAATTTGGATCTCATGGTGCAGATGAACCAGTCAAGGGGGAAGTAAATAAAGTTTCTGAGGTCAACTTCCCAAAGGATGCTGTTGATGAATGGCCAGCGCCTAAACAGATACATTCTTTCTTTTTTGTCAAGTACAGGTCATTTGAAGATCAGAAGCTCAAGGCAAAATTGGAGCTGGCTGATAAAGAGTTGCATAGAAAGAATCAAATGCGGTCTCAGCTTATTGAAAAATTAAGGGCAAAAAAGGTTAGTTAGAGCTATGTGCTTAGGGGGTCTGTCACCTATGTTTAACCTTTTCCAATTATTGTACTATTTTAATTATTTATTCTATTAGTTCTATTCTTCGGATTAGACTTTGAGTATATTCCTTTTTCTTCTTCAGTCAGAACGAGCCCAAGTGATATCTCATTTGAAGGCTCATGGCGAGGAGAACAAGCAATACAGGATGAAAATGGATGAGAAAAGGAAGGAAATGGAACCTTTGCAGCATGCTCTGGGTCAGCTTCGTGGTTCCAACTTTGGTGGCAGAGACAGGAGATCTGGTTTGTGTTCTTCTGAGGAAGAGCTCAATGATGTCGTAAGCTTCAATTTAATGTTTTTGGATGTTCATCAGATTCTTCTTTTTCTTATCCACGAAGTTATTCCTCTTTTTTTTTTGTTTTTTTTTAATTGTTTCTTTCATTCTTTGTTTTGGGGGAGAAATTGTTGTTTTGGAAACGTTTGGCTTCTGACACTGCTGCCCTTTGATTCACCTTGTGGTTTGCTGAATATTTCTTGAAGAGGTATATTGATAATTTTATCTGGTGTTTCTTGTGATCTAGATCAAAAGTCTGCATTACCGCATTCAACATGAAAGCATTCCCCTGAATGAGGAGAAACAAATCCTTAGGGAGATTAAACAACTTGAAGGAACCAGGGAAAAGGTTGTTGCAAATGCTGCAATGAGGGCAAAGATTCAGGAGTCCATGGGTGAGAAAGAAGTCCTTCAAGACCAGGTCAAGGTAAGGCACCCCTTAATGCTGCATTCCCATTTTCTGGAATATGTAAAATTCACCATGTCTCAATTGTTTATTTGTAATGGGTTTCTGCTTTCCATGCTGAACACATTCTTATCCTCTTTATTATACTGTAGCTTATTGGAGTTGACCTGGATGGGGTGAGGAAGGAACAACAAGTGGTGAGGGCTAAGCTTAAGAACCTTGAAGACGATAAGGAGGTTATTGACAAGGAGATCAAGTCTCTGGAGGAGGAATTAACAGCTTTGACACAGAAGAGAGATCAGACTTTTGAAAATATTCAGCAGCTAAGAAAACTACGTGAAGAAGGGGTATGTAAATATTTCAAAATGCTTATTTAGAAAAAAAAGTGACTATATTTATTGTTAAGTATGAAGTTTAGCTTTGAAGCTTAAGTATTTACCTGGGAAAGTATGTTTTTCCAATTGTATTTTATTTCCTTGAAAGTTATAGTTCCAAGGCACCAATATTTCCTCTGAGCTATTTGTACTTTCCACAGGTCCATGTCTCCTATACTTGTCTTTGCTTTCGTTTAATTTGTCATGGGCTCAAATATGAGCTTCGTGTAGAAATTATTTCTTCAGTTTCCTGAGTTGTAACCGATTAATTTCTACTCATATGGCATTAATTGAATAGTTCATTCAATTATATTAATTGAATAGGTTTCCTGGAGAAGAAAAGATTTCCCTTATTCTTTTTCTCCACCAAGAGCCCTGTTTAAGTTCTAGTAAAGAGAAATGACTCTCTAAGTGGGTACTTTTTTGTACAGTTGCCTGTATTTTTATCAAAAAAAAAGTATTCCGATTGCTTTCTTCCATGGGATCTGCATTTGTGCATTTGGATGCTGTTCATAGATTGATCTCAATATGATGATGATTAATGTTTGAATTATTCAGAATTCTTCCTTCTATGAAAACCGTTCGATGCTGATCAAGGCCAAAGAGCTGGCAGCCAAAAAAGATGTTGAAGCCCTAAGAGATCTTTCTGATACAGAGGTTTGTTGGAAAACGAAATGCTCTTAATTCTCTAAAACATGCAATTTCCCCATCTAACTATGTATATATTTTCTCTCTTTGATTAGGTTAGTAAATTCATTTCCTTCTGGAGTAATAGTAAGGCCTTCAGGGAAGACTATGAAAGGAGAATTTTGCCATCTCTTGATATGCGTCAATTGAGTCGGGATGGAAGGATGAGGAATCCGGATGAGAAGCCTCTTCTGGTGGTGGAGTCAACTCCAATTGAAACTGAGGTAGTTCCAAGGGCAAATATTAAGCAGCAAGATAAGAATGTAAAACTGGCAAAAGAAGATTCACATCCTGTTGCTTCCTCCATCCAAACAAGTCAGAAAGAGAAGAATGTCAAGCAACAGAAAGATGGAACTAACAAAAAGAAGGAAGCTGTTGTGAAGCCCACTGATGATATAGATGAAGAGGAATACTTTGTGACTGAGAAGTTACTGAAAGATGCACCAAAGTTAAGTGAAGTTGATGAAGTGAAACTGAAGGAAATGAAGAGGGAGGAGGAGATGGCAAAGGCCAGGCTAGCACAGGAAAGGAAGAAGAAGTTGGCAGAGAAAGCAGCTGCTAAAGCTGCTGTGAAGAAGCAGAAGGAAGCTGAGAAGAAAGAAAAGGTGAAGTATTTATTTATTTATTTATTTTTGTTCTTGTTTACAATGTTCAATACACGAGGATCAGGAATTCATATGAATACTGCTATGTATTTCAGGAGCGTGAGAAAAGACTGAAGAAAAAGGCAAGTTCTGCTGGTGTCACTGATCCAGCTGAATCCGAGGAACAAACTGAAGCAGAAGCTACAGATGTAGCAGAACCTGAAAAGGTAGAGGAAGCTGTTGAAACTCAAGCACCACCGAAGACTAAGGATCGTAAGGAGAATGCCATGAGGTATAGAAAGCGCTCCAAAGGTGGTGATTCGCTTCCCAAGGTTTTACTCAAGCGCAAGAAGGCGACAAATTACTGGTACTGGGCTGCTCCTGCTGCTGCCTTAGCAGTAGTTTTGTTAATTATAGTTGGATATAAATATCTCCTCTAATAAGTTTATTAGGCAGCAAACTTTGATGTCTGCTAAGATCTTTTTGAGGATTGCAACAGAGCTTAGGTTTTTGTATTAGTAGAAAAGACCACAGATGTCCCTTTGAATATCTTTGTTCTTTTTTTTTTTTTTTTTCGCTTTTGCAACCTTCAAAAGGATGTACTAAAAGGAAAAACCAAAAGTGGTAGATCATCAACAACCGGTTTGTATGGATTTTTGTTTCAAAATTTGAGGGTTATGTGTTTCCCTAGTAACAACATCATGTTAAATTGGTACTTTGGTATTTAATGAATTATATTGTTGTTGCTGCACAGAAGAGTTCACTGTAGGCAGAAGTTTAGTTATTTCTTCCTCCCATGATTGCTATCTTTTCATCATTCTTCTACCTTTAGAGTTTGCCATTATTTTATTATTATTATTACTTTTTCATTTTTTTTTTTTTTTGGGGGGGTAATTTAAAATCTTAATAGATTAATTTGAAATTTATGGAAAAAGATTTTTGAGATTGCAGTACAAGATCATTCTTGATGAGAAGTCAAGTGAAAATACTTGAATAAGAGAAGTAATATTTGTTTTTTGATGTTGGGTTTGCCATTATCTATCTATTTTGTGTTCTTGTGAGATCACAGCATTCCTTTTTGCACCCTGGAAATATTGTCATGATCTGACCCACACCCCGTTCTAAACACTCCCCCTTTGTTTTTTTTTTTTTTTTTTTTTTTTTTTAATTGTTATAAGAAAAACACTATTTTTTTATTAAAAAAATTAGTTAAAAAATTAATATATATATATATATATATATATATTATTTTTACAAATTGTAAATCTAAATGTTATATGTGTATATATATATATTAATTTTTTTTTTTGTTAATATGAAAAGTACAAAAAAAAAAAAAAAAATAGAGGGAGTATTTATTAATAAATTTAGACAATTAATGTATATATTTTTTCTAATATCTTGACATATTTAGATAAATTTTAGAACAATTTGCCTCACATATGGATGAATATCAAAATGAAATTCTGAGAAATGAAAGGGTACATTTGGATAGATATTTTTTCATAAAATTGGAGGGTTTTTTTTTTTTCCTCCTTAGGTCCACAAAAGCACAGGAATTTCTTTTTTATGTAAAAATCTCAATTCTTGTATACAATAAACATATTATGTCTTTTGAGGAATTTTAACCTCATGAGCATGATGTTAACTCATAATTTCTTAAATTATAAGCGTGGTTATTGAATTAAGTTATTTTATCATCTTTTATATATATTAGATAGAAATTTCATCCCTAAGTGTGGAATGATACAAATAAGTTTTTTTATACTCTCTTTAATTTTTTTACTTGTTATGACCAAGAAATTACACCATTAAAAAAATATAAAAATTGATTATTTTTTATTTAAAAAGTTTAAAATATCTTTTTTCTTTATTTTCCATCACAAGAATAATTAACAAACATTAGTTGTAAAACATTAATGTTATGGTATTAAAGAAAAAATATCAATAAATGTAATTTAATTTCCTAATTTGACAACTGACAAATAAAAAAAAAATGTTTTTTTTTTTTTTTTTTTTTTTTTTCGAATGTGACAACTAAAAAAATAGAAAGAGAACTTATTATAAATGTAAATAAAAATAACGGTCATGTGAAATAATATTTAAAATGACAAATATATTAAATTAAGAACTAAATACATAAAGAATTAAATATATTATAATATTATCAAAAAAAAAAAAGAAATAACAAAGGAAATAAAAAGAGGATTCAACGTAAAAAAAAAAATGAATAGGTGTGAATTGTGAAAATCATATTTTTTAAAAACTATTACACTATAAGTTATATATATATATTTAATTAAATATATTATTATATAATTCATAAATCAACAATTTTCTATAAATATGAATATTTTAATAATATAAAATTTAAGAGACAAAAATAAGTAAACATTTTAAATAAATACAAAATCAACAAAAATCAATTAATAATAATACATAAAAGGTTGGGGTTTAAGTTGATTATATGCTATAACCCATCAACTATAACTATTGTGGTAAAAAAGTATCAAAGCCACACTTAGATCTCTACCTACCTCGAGGTCACGGGTTCGAATCCCAAGGTCACTCAAGCCTTGTGAAGCGTGGTGAGGTTGAGTAATACTCAACCTAAAAAAAATGAATAGGTGGTAAATTGTGAAAATCATATTTTTTAAAACCATTACACTATAAGTTTTATATATATATACACATAGGGCAAACTATCCCAACAACACTTGAACTTTCTCCAAATCTAAGTTTAACACCTGAACTTTTTATTGTTCAGCTTTGACACTCGAACTTTTTTTTTTTTGTACAAATTCATCACTTCCATCAGCCTGTGCCATTAACCGGCTGTTAGTTTGACTTTTTTAAGGGTATTTTTGTAAATTTCAACTTTTAAAATTTTTAATAAGATTTAATCATAATAGCTATAAAATTTTATGGACCATTATGCAATTTATTTTAGAGTTTTTTTTTTTTTTCATCATTTTAATGTTCTTGCAGTTCCCGCTTTGCTCACCGCCGCCGCCGCTACTGCTCACCGTATGTCTTGAATACGTAATCAGCCACCAATCCGTTGATACTTTTCTTTCTACTACCTTTGTTACATACATATACATATATATATATATATACACTCAAGTGAACCGATTAAGAGGATAGTTTTTCTTTATTTTTTTTTTTCTCCTGGGTTCACTTTACTTCATTCTTTCACAAACAATTTAATTTGTTTAGCTCTCCGAGGCCAAGGATTTGATATATATCTATGCACATGGGTGCCTCATCATCATTATTCTTAATTTATTCGAGTATTAATGTACTCGTACTCACGTTACTGTTAGTGAATCTCATTTCTCGTCGAGCCATGGCTGACTCTAACAACAACAACACCACAGGTCCCCACAACGACATGTCCACTGCTATAATAATCAGGGTTGATCCTTCGGGAGGAGGAGATTTTAAAAGATACAAGACGCCATTAATGTTGTTTCGTCTAACAATTCTGACGTCGTATTCAAATGGGATAAACCAAGAGTTTACCGAGAGAAAATAGTTGTATATGCAGATAAACCTTTCGTAACACTGAGTGGATCGAATCCATCAAAGACCATTATTACATGGAATGACATTGGAGAAATATACGATTCTCCAACTATGGTTTAGGAATTTCATCAAACAGTTGCTTTGCATAGTAGAAGACTGGTTCAACCAAACCTATCTGAGTGTTACTATTGTATCCCAACACATTTCCTTGGTTCGAATACACAAAATCCCTACTAAAGCAAAGGAGCCCAAACCCATGCTTCCAAATACCAAAAAAACCAAACAATTAACAAAAGCAGAACACAATTAGCAAAGATTTCTCCTTCAACACTACTCCCAAATGTTCATTCGAATCAAATCAGCCACTTCGATTCAAAAAACTCTATAACTGGATCCTTGGCTTCTCACCTGTACTTTTCTCAATCAAATCGCCCAGAAGATCGGCAACCTGTTGGGAACGAATTCGAACGGTATCTTGAAAAGAAGCAAAGTAGATAGAGGGGGCGAGTATCAACGGCTGGAAAAGGTGGCTCTTAACCCTTCGAGATGCACGGCGAGCAGCGGCGGACTATTGTATCGCAACACATTTCCTTGGTTCGAATACACAAAATCCCTACTAAAGCAAAGGAGCCCAAACCCATGCTTCCAAATACCAAAAAAACCAAACAATTAACAAAAGCAGAACACAATTAGCAAAGATTTCTCCTTCAACACTACTCCCAAATGTTCATTCGAATCAAATCAGCGACTTCGATTCAAAAAACTCTATAACTGGATCCTTGGCTTCTCACCTGTACTTTTTTCAATCAAATCGCCCAGAAGATTGGCAACCTGTTGGGAACGGATTCGAACGATATCTTGAAAAGAAGCAAAGTAGATAGAGGGGGCGAGCATCAACGGCTGGAAAAAGTGGCTCTTAACCCTTCGAGATGCACGGCGAGCAGCGGCGGCAGTGGTGAGCAAAGCGAGAACTGCAAGAACATTAAAACGAAGAAGAAAAAAAACACACTAAAATAAATTGTATAATGGTCCCTAAAATTTTAAAGTTATTATGACTAAGTCCTATTAAAAATTTAAAAATTGAAATTTACAAAAATACCCTTAAAATAGTCAAACTAAAAGCAGGTTAACGGCACAGGTTGACGAAAGTGCTGGATTTGTACAAAAAAAGAAGTTCAAGTGTCAAAGTTGAACGAAAAAAAAGTTTAGGTGCTAAACCTGAATTTAGAGAAAGTTCAGGTATTGTTGAGATAGTTTGCCCATACACATAATATGAAACATTTTTTTATTTAATTATATATATATTATTATATAATCCATAAATCAACAATTTTCTATAAATATGAATATTTTAATAATATAAAATTTAAGAGATAAAAATAAGTGTAGATAGTGATAATTTATAAAGTAATTTAAATTAATTGAGTGGTAGATAAAATTCCACTTAATTACTATTATAAA
>JAXGGT010000162.1:8666541-8687238 GCA_035583425.1 Marsdenia floribunda | reverse complement strand
ATGAAATATATTTTACACTGATTTCAATTTGCATTATTATTTTAATTTTTGCAGACGAGAAATCACTGTCCACAATAAATAAACATTTTAAATAAATACAAAATTAACAAAAATTAATTAATAATAATACATAATATACTTAAGCGAATTTTTAATTCATAATTAACCAAAAAATAATAATTCTATATAAAAATATATTTTTTTTAAAAAATAAAGAATCAAATTATTCAAAAAATAAATAAATAATAAATAAATAAACAGAATAACTAAAATATAAAAATAACTAAAAGAAGACGATAAACAAATACAAGGGAAAAAAAAAGGTCTCTAAGATTTATATATGATAACAATTGGACCATTCTAAAAAATAAAATTAAGTTTTTAAAAGAGAACTCTCTTTGATAAGAAATTTATGCAAAATGAATACATATTTATAGGCAATTTATATGAAAACAAATATAGTGAAAAACATCAAAATAAAGTAAAAAAACTCATATATATATTAAAAGAACGCATTTAAATTTTAAAATTAATCAATACTTTTTATTCTATGTACAAGAAAAAGATATTCATTTAAAAATATAAAATAAAAATTCCTAAATTTTATTTCAAATTAATCCCAAAAAAAAAAAAAGAAAAAAAAGGAATGATTTTTTTTGATAAAAATACAAAAATAATAATATTTTTTGTTAGTCAAAAAATAATAATATTAATAAATTAACAAATTAAAAAGTTGAAAAAAAAAGAATTCTTAAATGATAATTACTTAATTTATTTTTCAAAAATAAACTAAGTGAGAAGAGCAGGACTATAAAGATAATGATTAAAACTAAAAAGTTAAAAAAAAAAATTGAAAATTAGGAATTATATCTAATTACAATATAGCCATTAGAACAAAAAAGCTTCTAGAAGAAATGTTTGTAATCTTATATATAATACATATAATAATCGATAACAAAAAAAGAAGACAAGTTTAATCCTAAATAAATTTTATTTTGACAAGATAAGTCTTAATTTTTTTATTTTTTTATTTTTTTTTTTTAAGTCCTAAACAAATTTAACATTAGTGAGGTAAGTTCTAAATTATTTTTTAAAAATCTTTTTAAGTTCTATACAAATTTATAAACTAGTAATATAGCTTCTTCTTCTTTTTTTTTTTTTTTAAAAAAATTGTCAACAAATTATAATTTTAAATGATATTTTAAAAAGAAAATAAAATTATTATCATACATATTAAATGATTTAATTTTTTTTTTTTATATAATTCAATAAACAAAGTTACAATTAAAAATAAAAATAATGAAGAACAATGACTTAAGTAGATGGCCTTTGATGAAACTAATAGATAATTATTTTAGCACTTTTTTTAATTGATCAAAAGTATAACAAATATTGAATATCTGTAGTTTAATTAAATTTTCATAAAAAAAATGGGAACTATATTACTAGTTTGTTAGGACTTATCTCACCGAAATAAAATTTTTTTAAGACTAAACTTACAAATTTTTTGAATCGATCATCCTGTGTGTGTGTTTTTTTTTTTTTTTTTTTTTTTAAAAAGAAGAAGTATACACATAATTTTATATCACATCAAAATTGTATTTTTTCTCTTCAAATCTCTAACTAACTCTTAAAAAAGAAAATTATGATTTTATTCAAATGCAAATAATATTTTTTATTAAAAAAACAATTTTGTTAAAAAAAAAAAAAATCTAACCAAATAAACCAAATTATCCTTATTTAGGATAGCTTTATGCAAAACAATCATAAATGTTATGATCCTTCTTTTCGTTTTTTTTGAACCTTCTAAACAGTATACTATTATTATTTTGGGAAAAAAATGGTTGGGCAAATGTATCCTTACTTTGATTAAGGAAAAAAAGCCTTCTGTATGTCTTGAACTTCCTTCCATTAGCTTTAATTTATCACCTCTTCTAGCTCGGGGAATGATCTTATACTATATTTTAATCAAAACTCAATATTTGACAATAAATTTATGATAAATTTAACAATTTTATTGAAAAACTTTAACGTGTCACAACTCACCAAAAAATTCATGAGAATGAGAAATTAGAATCGTCACAACTCAAACCTGCGAGCTCGTATCGTAATATTGAGTCTAATCAGAATTAACTATTTAGTACCGTATATACTTTGCCATGAAGTCCATCCTTGAAGATTTGTATATCATGAGGTTGAATTGGAATTTGATTCAATGCAACATTGATTATATATCAAAGTAGTGTGATCAGATCGGATCGTATGAATGCTTATTTTAGAATTTTGTAAATTTTATATTTAATTAATCATATTTGTACCAAGATATGACTAAAATGTGGTATATGACCATTTTTTTGATGAGATTTAAATTCAGAATTTTCATTTGACAAGTCAAATGAAGATATTTTAGTAAGAACAATCACGCCACAATTATAATTGTGTTATTTTCTCATGTGACATTTTATTATAGATTAATCGCATGTCGTAATAAATTGTGAATTAAAAATATTTTTTAGTGCTATTATATATATATATTGAAATACTTTGAAATATCTCTAATATTTTAATTGTAACATTAAAATTGTATTACTATGTAATTTTAATAACAATTTTATATGTAATTATTATTAATTAAGATTTTTACTGAAATTATTTATGCAATACAATTCAAAAAATTTTCAATTATCTTTTTGACAATATGACTTAACTCAATTAGTAGCAACTATACATATAATTCAAGAAATTAGAGTTCGAGTAACATAAAAAAATAAAAAAGCCTCAAATTTTTAAAATAATAATAATAATTCAAAATTTCCTAATTTATTTATTTTTTTTAATTTTCAACTCAGACGACAAGAAAAATCTCTGCAATACATCCGTCCCGTGGTTAGCTGGGGGCAGAAGCTTGTCCAACGTGGCCGATGGGCACTATACAGACACCAGGCATGGCGGCCACCGGCGTGGCTACGCTAAGAAGAGCATTTCACTTCTTCATTTGCCCTGGCGCCGTTAGCGTCAAAGAAGAGTTCTACAGGCACAGAAATTTTTCTTTCATTGCTCCATTGAATTCCTCAGGTTCTTCTTCCTTATCCTTCATCACAACAGTCAGCCACGGTTCCACTAATTTATGATGTTTCTGTATAGCTTTCCATGTTCTTGAATACCCTTCTATTTGCTAGCTTAATTGTGTAATAACTCCGTTTCTGGAGCATTAGCTGCATTATTCATTTTAGGAAGAAGAAATTTTTTGATTACTTGCAATAATAATTGGACTTTGAAGGGGTGTCGTCAAATGTCGAGTGCTGGATTTATATATTTTTATCTTGCAATTATTCCTTTTTCATTTCAATTTCATTGCACCGTTTTGATTTAAGACGTTTGCTGTAAGGAAGCAAGAATTACTTGATAAGGGAGCGTTTTTCTTTTATTTTCTTAACCATTAATTGGATACAAATTAATATAATTAGGGGGGATAGGGTTCCTTCCCTAGTACAAAATACTACTATTTAGTAATGGCTTGTTTATTTTTATGGATTAATGTGAAAGGGAAATTGGAATACTGCATAGTGATTATCCAAATCTTGTAACAATGAGAATATCTGGTTTTTCTAGGTTACTAGATTGTGGTTTATTGACTATAATTCAGAATTTTTTCTGTCAAGATAAATAAATCTGGATCCTGAGAACTGGACAACATCAGTGGTAGGAAGAATATGTTCATCCTGTTTTGACACACTGTAATTCTGTTAGTTGTTACTGAGGCTATGGATTTTAGGACCACTTTGGAAACAGCAACAATGGCTACAGGTTCAGGATGCTATTTCATTCACCAGGCCTATATGCCAGTTAGCAGGGGCTGCAAAGAGTGACCCAGGAATTTTAGCTAAAAGAGTGGGAGACAAGGGCACCATTGATGACATTAAACGTGTCGTTGAAATGGTAGATACATGTTTAAGGTTTTAACGTAATACTTACTGGTTTACTCGTTTGCCTTCTTGAGCTCTTGATCCTTTCTTTCACTTATGTTTTCTATTTTTATTTCTATTTGAAACAAAATGGAGTTATTTACAAAAAATTGACTAGTTCAAGTGATTGTAGAAGATGATATCAATTTTGATTCAGTTTGTATACAACAAAAATGTATTGGGGTTTTTAGGCAAACCGAGCTTCATCAAGGAGAGAAGTTCTACATACTGACTTTCTCACCCCACCTGTGTTAAAGGAGTCAATGCTGCTATTAGAAAATTTAGTAGATGTTAAAATGGTTGCACAAGGAGGATACCCGGAGGTTTGATGTCAATAGTGTGTCCAATTTTTTACATACAAGATTTCGTTATTCATTTTATGTAATTTTAGCTTCAGTAAAATATTTTAGGCTGAACGGTGCCGACTCTCAGTTGGCCATCCGGAGGCTTTGACGACTGATCCAGATATTGTTGGAGCCTTAAGGTATAAATCTTATCTCTTGTTCTCTTTTTTCAGTTGAATCTGATATTTTAAGCCAAAAAAATAGTTTCTCATTGTGAAGTACTTTTTCCCATTTTGTCCACACAGCATTTCTGGTAACTTCAGTTTCCAGGCTTGCTCGCATGGTGATTTCCTTGGCGCAATCCTTGGTACAGGGATTTCCAGAGATAAAGTTGGAGATATCATTTTGCAGGTATAAATTTAATTGTGTTAAATTTACCTAAACTTTCTATTTTCTTTTCTCCTTTTTTTTTTTTTTTTTTCTCTCTTTTGGATTGTAGGGAGTTTAGTTGAAATATCCATAATTGCTAGTTTTCTTTCAACACAACAGACCTGTTTTATCTTTCTTTACCTTTTCTTTTCGAATTAACATGACATACTCGTTTTAAGGAAGTTTTTAAACCTTTTGATTTCAGTGCATAACATGTGATGAAAAAGTTACAAACATCGAGAAAATCTAATTGAATTAGGTAATTTGAATTTTAAGAACTCAACAAAATTTTGTATCTTTAGAATATGCTAAGAATATAGTATTTCTAAATTAAAATAGCTTCTTTCTATAATAAATTTGAAAGACTTGATCTAAATTCTGTCATTGTCTTTCTAATGTTTACGTGCACTGGCTCACAACTGAATTGGTTTACCAATATTTCAAAAGAAGTTGCTACATATTGATCCATTCTCTCCAATCTTTTTGATTTGGACTTATTATACTGTCTGGGCATTTCTGAGTTCAGTTTTTGCCTTTTACATTTACACCATGTAGGGAGAAAGGGGCTCCCAAGTCCTTGTTGTTCCAGAACTTGTTGACTACCTCACTTCATCCTTAGACAAGGTAATTCTCTCTGTTGCTTATTATTCAGGAATTTGCTGCTAAAGCATAGTCTTTTCTTGGATATTCTCTACAATTATAGGATTTTGTTATTTGTATTACCATTTCCATTTCCATTCTGTTACCACCTGTTCATTAAATCGCCAAAACAAGATGAAGGTACTTGACATGCAATATAAAGACAGATGACTTGAGCCGTTGAGTCATCTTACATTTGCTTAGCATTTATGATGCAGTTTGTAAAGCCTTGATAGAAATTTTGGTGACTTGGCTTTAATGATGATGTATCTGATGATATATATTTTTTTATACTTTCCGATCCATTTCCTTTTGCCAGGTTGGAAATGTTACAGTGACATGTAAAAGAATACCATTGCTTGCCCTTGAATATGAACCGCCAAGGTCAAAGCCTTCGTTTATATTCTTTGTCATACAAGGTGGCTTTGGGATCAAATAAATTTTCTTCTTTTTCATCACAGGACCAAATCTATGAAAACTGTGGAAGCATCCCTCAGACTTGATTCCATTGCCAGTGCAGGATTCAAAATTTCACGTTCTAAAATGGCTGCTTTAATCAGGTACTACGTGACACATATCTTTTCGAGTTTCTCATTCACCTTTTAGGCCTTTTATCCTCCAGTATGCAAATGACAAGAAAGAGAGAGAATGTTTTATTTTGAAAACTTAATTTATGGATGTCAAATTTGTGCTCGTAGTAATGGTGATGTCCGTGTCAATTGGACCACTATACTGAAAAACAATACTACAGTTAAGACCGGAGACATCATCTCAGTGAGTGGAAAAGGGCGCTGTAAGGTGAGTTGATTCCACCAAGTGCCGGTGATTGATAATTTCGGAATCTACTATGTCTCTTGTTGCTTGAAAGTATTGCATGTTCAAGACTCAGAAACAGTCATGGCAAGAGTAAATTACTAGCTGTAGCTTGCATTATTCACAATATCCTCTTGTTTTGTTGATCAGGTAGGGGAAATAAACTCAACGAGAAAGGGTAAATTTGCTGTGGAACTCATCCGATATATATGAATATGAAGCGTAAAACTTGAGCATCTGATATAGGAGCTCATCTTAGATAATCAGATTTCCACCTCCAAGCATCATTTTCGGTGAAGGTGGCAAGCATGTGGTGCTTTTATTTACCATCCCATCCCCTCCCTCCCCTCCCAGACAGTTTGGCTAACTGAGTTCTTGTACCTATATTTCCTCATTTCCATGGCTAGATTTGGCATAGTTTGAATTTTGACATAACAGTTCCAGACTGAAGTAAAAGTTAATTTCATTACTAACTTTGGCATATGAAAATGAGTTCAGAGATTTATGATTCCTTTGTACCACATGTACTTTCATCTCTTCATTTTTATTTTTATTTTTTTTCCCGTGTAATAACATGTACCTGCAACCACTTTTCCCAGGGGCAAAAGGGGTGAAATATGGAGAAGAAAAATGGAAAACGGAAAGCAAATGGTACTGTAGAATCTTTTTCCTTTTTTCTCCTTTTGATGCAATAATTCATAATCCTTACACTTTCTATGTGGGGAAATATCAGTAAACTGCAACTTTTCCATAGAGGGTAAAAAAAAAAAAATGAAAGAAAAAGAAAACAGTCCTATTTGGTTTCATCCCTTATCACAAACACACTCATGGTCAAGATTGAGCATCTGTTTTGGATCAAATCAAGCATTTCAGTAAAATATCCAATCATACTTCTATCTTCTTTTTTATATTCTCCTGAATAGAACCCTAATTTTTTTTTTTTTTTTTCTCTGAAAAATATCTGCCAGAATATGCTGTTCAACAACGAATAGATGATAAAAAAAAAAAAAAAAATTGATTCCTGGTCATAATCATATCTTTAATAATGAACTTGTATATCTGCATTTATATATATGTATGGTTACAAATCATCAATGCCTCCACTGAAAATGAATAACATGTATGTTTTATTTTGGTTTTACAGAAAAAAAATATATTTATATATATTAATTATTCTTTTCTCTGCATGATTTTAATTTATTTATACGTGAAAAAAAAAAAAAAAAAAAAACTCAATTGTAGCCACAAATTCCATAGTGACAACTTTCAAAAGGAAAGCATTTTCTATTGCACTTGCCACAGTTATAACGGTTGAACAATACGTCGACGCAACGGCCCTTGCAGCACTTCTCGTTCATCTTGCACCGATGGCCACACTTACCGCAGTTGTTCCAGTCGCTGAGCACGTTCCGGCAATGCTTCTTGCAGCAAACCAAGAAGCTGGCCCCGTTGTTGGCGGATACACCGTTGCAGACACCGGTTTTGGGATTACAGCGAGTTCCTTTCTTGATAATGCTGGCCAAAAACCTGCTGCTTCTTAACCGACTAGTCGTCTGAATTAATGGTGAGTCGAGAATGTACTCCGAATCATCATCATCATCATCATCATCATCATCATCTTCTCCTCCTCCGATATCAAAAGACGACGACGATGTTGCCACCTGAGAACGCAGTAATATTGCTAGGAATAGAGAGAGAAGAGTGAGGAGGTTGAGTAATCTGGTGCTGCAGGCTGCCATAATTATTGTCTTTCTTGGAGGGAAGGGAATAATCAACAGCTTAAAAAAGAGTAGAATCTAAGGGAAAGACATAGGCAGGGAACCTATATTTAAAATTTTAAATCATGTTATTCTGATTAGAAAAAAAATTCCATAATTTAAGGGAGAATTCATTTGGTTCTTCATAGGCCATATGCACAAACACATGATTTACATATCTTATATATATATACATATACATATACACACACACACATATATATATATATATATATATAATTTTTTTTTTCCTTTTCAAGAAACTCTTCTTCTCTAGATTCTCGACCTCTAAAAATAATAATATTGCTCCCCTTCCTTAAATAAGGTCCCGGTTCAAAAGTGTACTGATCACCTATGTAGTTGTTTAAAAAATTTGAGGTTAAAATTTACCTTTTGAAAAGAATCTATTCGGTTCGAGCTAGAATTAGTTTGAATATAAATATGACTTTAAATGTGCCGCTCATAATTAGGACTCATTCAAGACATTTCGAACACTAATATATATATATATATATATATATATTGGCCTTTTAAAGAAAAGTTATAGTGAAAATGGTTTCTTAACTCCTTAGCTGGCTTGGCACAAGTCATAAGTGCAAATTGTAAATATTATATGAGGTCTTAAGTTCAATACTTGTTATAATCTTTTATGTAAAAGTTATATGGTAAAGTCTGTTCTAAGTAACAATTAGACTATTGTACAATTCAATTCAAATCTTAATTATTAAAAGCAGTAATTTTAAATATCAAATGGTCTAATAAAAAAAAAAAATTATCTCATATTCGGTATCATTACTCTAACTAATTGTTTAAATTTAACACAACTTACACCAGAAGATCCAACTCCTTTCATTTACTTTTACTTTTACGCGACACTCATACAAAAATTTAATAAAACAAAAAATAAAATAAAATAAACTAGAAATATCGTGACACAATATATCATGTAAATGGTTTAATTTGGTGGGGCTTCCGCTGATCAACGAAAAACTCATTTTCGTAAATTCTTTTGCCTTTTTCTCTCGTGAAACACAAAAGGATTTTTTTTTTTTTTTTTTTTAAATAATAATAATAATAATAGTAAAGAAAGAAAAGAAAATAATTAAATGTTACATGAAAAAAATAATAAAAAGATCAAAAGAAAAAGTTAATTAATCATTAGTCTTAATTTCCGTCCCACTTACCCATTTATTCTTCTTGAGTCTATCTATATATGTATATATATAAGAATAGAAGGAATTCAGTTGTATTATTAGGAGGGGAAAAAAATTATATGAGGAGAGAGCAAAAAGGTTGTCTGAGGTGGTATCAAGATGAAAGAATGATATATAGAATGGTGGTTTAAGGTGAAATGTTTTTTTTTTTAGTTGTTACATTAAAGAAATTTTTTTAAAAAATATATATAATATTGTTTATTTAGGACCCTTTATATAACTCTTATAATTAATATATATGTATATATATTTATTTAAAAAATTTGAAGTACTTTTATTCTTATCATATCTCGAACTTATGACCTTTCAATTTTATCAATTGAGATAGACATTCTTGACTATTATAATTAATATTTATTAACAAGTTTTTTTTTTTTTTTAAAAAAATAAAAAATAAAAAGACATGTTAATTTTAAGATTTTCTTTAAATAAATATAAAATTTTATTTTTTGGACAAATTGAAAGGAAAAGAGAAAAAAAAAAAAAAAAAAAAAAAAAAAGGAGGGAGTAGATTGTATTTTGAAATCATTAAAATTGTAGTCACTTCTTGGAGCTATGTATGAGGCATGACATTTGAATATCTTGTCTTGTAATTTTGTTAATTGTGTTCCTCAACTTTTAATTTTTATGCTCAAATACTCGATTGTTGTTAATTTCGTTGTGAGTAATTCACTTATTTTTAATATTTTTATCATTTTTTTTTACCACATATATATATATATATATATATATATATAAACTAATTTGAATATTTAAATGTCGAAAAATGAAGAAGAAGAAAAAAATTGTTATTTAATCCTAACTTTAAAATGTAAAAAATAAATCTTGAATAAAATTAATTAAATATTTAAATCTTGGAGATTGTTATTTACCTTCTATGTGTATGCACACATCCGAAATGTACTCATTTGGTCTAATTCCATTAAAATATCATTAAAAAAATAATATATGTTTAATACATGATCTGCTTTATTAGGGGTAAAAAGGTGATGTTAAAGTTTTTTTACTTTCCCAGTTGTAAATATCTAATTAAATTTTGGTGGTTGAATTTTTTTTTTTTTTTTTTTTTTTTAATAATTTGAATAAAAATCGTGAGTTTACAATTGAGAAGGGAGGGAAGTTTTAAAATCACTTTTTTTATTTCTAAACAAGTAGATCGTGTATTGGATACGTGCCATTTTTTAACAGTAACTCTAATGAAATTAGATTGAATGATTGATTGTGTTAAAAAGTTAAAAGAATATGTATAAAAAGAGATAAAAATAAAAATTAAAGATTAATTCATATAAAAATTAATATTTTAAGAACGAAAATGACCAAATTTCTTTGTTTTTATTATATATATATATAAAGATATATTTAATTTTTAATATTTAAAGGCATATATATATATATATATATATATATATATTAAAAAAAAGAAAAGAAATGAATCATACGCAAAATACGTCTTATTATCATATTTTGGTCTTTAATAATTATTTTCTGTCCGTATATTTTTTTTTAATTTAATTGGTATGAATTAAGTCTTTTCTATATATCCTAAATAGTTTAAATAGGAGTAATTTAGTAGCAACTAAGAAAAGTAAATTAAGATCACATTAATAATAATAATAATAATAATTAATGAGGAAAATATGAATAGTTTTAAACTTTAATTGAAGATTAAATGAACTATTTTCCTTTCTTTTATTCATAACATTTGAATCCAAAGAAATAGTTGCAATTGTTAAGCTTCCACTTGCAATATAGTATTGAAGAAAGGGAAATATATTGGTTTTACACAAAATTAAGCAACTGAAGGTCAGATTCAAGTTTGGGAGTTTTTGAGTCAAGATTTTTGAATTTAATTAATTTTTTACAAATTGTGAAATTAGTTAGTTCTTTTTAGATAGAAATTGTACAATTTTAAACATTTTATCATTATTTTCTTATTTCAATCAAATTTATAAGAATAAAATAGAAAATTCATGTTATTAATTATTATTTAAATTTTTTTTTTTAAAAAAAAGGTAAAACAATAATATACAGTTGTCTTTAGGAAAGGAAAATATTTTCTGAAAAATCATTCTTTCACTCTTAAAATTGAAGAACCAAAAAAGAGAGATTCCTTTTTGAGTTGAAGAACAAGAAATTTAATTTTAAAAAATCTCTGTTATTGTCATTCGTTAAACAGAGGTTACAATATGCAACTTTTGAGAGAAGGAAATCCTATGTATATTTATTTATTTATTTATTTTGAAATTTAATAATAATTGGTGACATGAATTTTTTTATTTTACCCTTATAATTATTTATTTATTTATTTATTTTGAAATTTTTGAGGCACTTTCACCTCTGATATGTCTTAAATTTATGACATCTTAAATCATAACTGAGACTATTACCCACTGCGTTAAGCCTTTTTGACTTACCCTTATAAACATATTAGAATTAGAACAAAATGTAAAATACTCAAAATTCTAATCAAAAAATTTATTTCACAATCCGTAAAAGAAAAAAAAAAAAATTAATAATATAAAAATTTAAAATTAATGTTAAAAGACATAACATATTAACAAAATCATTGACTAAATTCACACATTTCTCCATTTTAGTATATAATTTTTTTTTTTTAAAAAAAATGTGATACTAATAAAGATTATTAACTCTTTTTCTTTTTTTCCTTTTTTTTTCTTTTAAAAATATAACTCTTTCTTGTGACATGAATTTAGTCATTGAAAAAAAAAAAAAGACTTATTTTATACGACAATAACCTATACATTTAAAAATAAAGAAAATGACATAACATGCTAAACCAAAATATTTTATTCATAATTTTCCTATTCATAAATTATTATATTGAATAATTAAATAGAAATTATATACAAAACTTACCATTGATCATTGATGCAGAAAAATACATCAATAATTTTATTAGTTTAAGTGTAAGTTCTATAAATTTCAAAACTTGCAATATTATCTTCTTTTAAATCAATGTTAATGGTAATATCCATTATCTCTCCAATTTTTACTTTATTTTGAAATGGGCATTATGGTAATATTCATTATCTCTCCAATTTTTATTCTATAATTAAAATGGGCATTATGGTAATATCCACTATCTCTCCAATTTTTATTTTATTTTATTTTACAAAGAGCTTTATGATAATATTTAATATTTATTATTCCTATAATAATAATAATAATTATTATTAATTATTAATATTATTAAAATAGTTAAATCTCTCTCCTATTAGAATAAGAATTTATATTATCATTATTAATTATCTGTCTGGAATCCTTTTATAAGAAGAATTAGAAGTCGTAAAAACAACCACCTCTCTCGAAATCTATAAATAAAACATAAAACCATAAAATAAGGTAAGTGGATTTTAACCATCTCTCTCTTTTATCGCTTTACTTAGAGCTCTCTGAATTTATTCTGACTTAAGCATTGGAGGAGCTACCTGGGGACCTCCCTAGCTCAGGAAGCGAACAAAGAAAAGCAATCAGAAAGGACCGATCTGCCCTCAACCCAAGTTAATCTCCACATCCGTTAATAATCTTCTTCTTTTTGTTTTTTTTTATTATTTTTAATTTTTTATAATTATAATAGTATTGAAAGAAGGAAAAAAAATTTACAAACCACTCTTGATTATTTGAGGGTGATAATAAAGAATGTTTTGTGAATTTAGTAAATGTGATTATCATTTTTATTTTAAAAAACCTTACTTATCATATTAATAAATTCTTTTAAACTAACCTTAATATAATTATTAATATGACTTGAACTCATAATTTTTTATAATTAAAAGTAAAATCATCTAATAGTAACGTGCTCTTATCCTATATCAACATTAATGTCATTATTTCTTAAATTATTCCTTTTCATACTCTCCCTAATGTTTTTTTTTTTTTTTAAGAATTGGAAAAAAAATACTTTTTAATTTTTTTTTTCAAAATAATAAAATTGCTCGGTAAATAATTATTTACATAAAATTTAATTTAATTTTGAAAATAGTAAAATATATAGATTTGTAATGGTAGCATATTTGAGTATTTATAATTGATCAAATTAATTAATAGGTGAACTTTTATTTTTCATTGATTTTGAAACTAAAAAAAAATCCAAATATATGATCGACCATAAATAATAAATTGTAATCATTCAATTACATAATTACCAAAAAAATACTACAAAGGGTCACCATTTTTTTCATTTTCAATTAAATGCCAACTAAATTTACTCACATATTGTCTACTCACAATTAATTCTCAAATTAAGTTAAGCTCAAAAAAAGGAAAAAAAAAAAAAAAAAAAAAATATCCAATCACAACCTTAATTAATTTAATTACTAAGGGTGTATTTGGATTGGATTTTTTTTTTTTTTTTAATTTGCTTTTTTTTTAAAAAAAGAGTTGAGTGGATTGCGAAAAAAGATGAGTAAGGTGGGGACAAATTAAGGGTGTGTTTGGACTAGCTTTAATTTTGAGTTGAATAACTTATTTTCAAAATAAGTTGAGTCTTTTTGTTTGGACAAGAAATGAATTTTTTCTTTTTTTGTTTCTCAACTTGCAACCAAAGGGCCCCACACTTTCCAATATCTCTCTTTCAAGAATGGGTCCCACACTAATTTTTGCACCCACTTACTAGATAATTTTTTCACTTTCAAAAAGTAATTTCTCATTTTTCGCAATAAAATTCACTCAACTTAAAAAAAACTCACTCAACTCAAAATAAAAACTAGTCCAAACACAGCCTAAAAAAATTGTCTAGTAAGTGGAGGACAAAAGTAATATATTTTATTAGTGTAATAATGATATTGTTATTGAATTGATATATATTGATATATTTTTTTTAATTGTAATGAATTTTTTTGCCAAGTAGTTAGACATGAACAATGCTATGTCAGATATGTCCATATAAGTACACCTTGAAGTATTTTTACTTCTGTCCTATTTCGAACTCATAACCTCTTGAATCATAAGTGAATCATAAGTGAAGGTGTTACGAAACTACACCACATATAATATTTGTATCAGAAAATAATGTAAAAAGGGAGTTAGAAAGGAAAAAAAGGGGAATAGTAGTAGTACAAACCAGGCCAGGGCTAGAGCCTAGAGGATAGACAAGTGGGTAGGATCCGAATTTCCGGCGTGCGGTACGTGGAGGAATTGATTGGTCGTGGTCTTCTACGCTGGATCTTGGCGGTTGCAGGGACACGTGTGACATTATTAACCGCTAATCAGACAAAAATTCATAGATCATTAAACTAAATAAATAAATCAACGATCTGTGTTTGACTTTTGGGGGTAAAACCACATGGCTGCTGCTACTTACGGCCTATTCCTCCTTCATCTTCGTGATCCGACCGCGTTGAGTTTGACTTTAATCCATCGTCTCCGTTTTAATCTAAACTCTAAAGTAATTATGTCAAGATTTGAGCTGAGAGACTTCTCTCCCAAAGTCCAAATGGCCTTCGTTTGCATGCACTTGCAGTACGGCGATAGCTGGCCCATATCGTATTCGTACTCGCTGCTCCAGCAGGCGGCGGTAGTGGCGCACGTGATAATCCCGCGGCTTTTTGGCTTTAACAAAAGTTATAAAAATACTTTATATATATATATATATATTTATTTATATATTGATTGTCAAATATTTAAAATTACAAAAAAATAATTTGATAGATTTGATTTGGTTTTTAGAGTTTCCAATACAATATTAAAAAAAAAAAAAAAAAATTTGTTACCTCAACAATATCTACTAAAATAGTGAGTCTCATTTCAATAAAATATTTTTATAAAATTAATAAAAATAATATATACTTTTATGTATACTTTATTATACTAAAATATCTTTCTAATATTAATAAAATAATATTATACATTCTTATATAAAAACAAATATATATTCTCTTACAAACTTTTTTTTGAGGATAGCCCAGACTAATCCACCCAGGGAGGCCCAACAGTGCGGTTATACCCGCACTTGCGAATATATCTCGAACTGTGGAATCCCGGGTGAAGTTTGAACCCTTAACCTCTTGACAAGCCAGGAGGTAAGGGAGAAACTCCTTGACCTATGGCCAGGAGAGATTCGAATCCTTAACCTCCTGGTTTGCCAAGCGGTAAGGGAGAGACTCCTAGACCAGTAGGCCAGGAGAGAAACTTCTATTCTCTTACAAACTCATCATTACATTCTCATAAAATTTGTATACTAAATATACCTTCTTTTTTTTTCAATGTAAAATTCATTTTTAATAAAAGGAAAATTGACCAGTTTAGTCCTCTAACTATTTTTGTTAATTAACTTAAGTCCACAATCTTTTTTTTAACATGTTAAGTTCTACATCTTTTTATGAGTAGTCTGTTAAGTTTTTTCGGCAAAAAAATTGAATTTTTTGGCCAAAATTTATCACGTGCTGGGCATGTGATGATTTTTTAAGGTAAAATCGTCTCCACACTATTTTCCTCATAAACCCAAAGAAAAAAAAAAAAACCACGAAATTCTAAAAGAAAGGGCGATCAGGTAAAGGAGATGTAGACTCCTTTTCAATAATTCAGAGAGATCTAACGTCCGTCCATCATCCTCATCATCCATGGCGAATAATAATCCTCGATGGTCTTTGTCGGGAACGACAACGCTGGTAACAGGAGGCACCTTTGAGAGTTAAAGAGAATCTGGAGAAAGTTTTGTCAAGAATTCCCATGGGGCGTGTCGGAGAAGCGGAAGAAGTCTCATCCCTAGTGGCCTACCTGTGCCTTCCGGCCGCTTCCTATATCAGTGACCAAGTTATAGCCATGGACGGTGGATTTTCAGCCAGTGGTCTCACTTGGTATTAAGTATATATATTGAACGGTTAATCTTGAGGGTTGTCTAAATAATTGGACGTTTGTGGACTCCGAGAAGTCAATAAGAGCAACTTCACCATGATAAAAATCAAGTCATCGAAATTACTCTCAGCAGATATGGTAACATATAAAATACCCAAAGTCCAAGGCATGAACCCATGGACTTCGGAGGTCAAATCTTCCTCTCACGTCAGAGGTACAAAATAACAGATAAAATATAATTTCATCATTACATCTTTGACAGGCAAGTTGACTGAGTTAATAAGCTATCAAGTGAGTTACATTAATTCACATTGAATTAATTTTGGGATCCACTAGGGAGTACACCTGGCAAACATCTATCAAACAGATGGATCCAAGGTTTGCCAGTTGTCACAGATCTAAGAAGACCTTGTACTGCTATTGCACTTATAAAATGGACAACCCACATACAAAAACAGTATGTTCTTCTATAATACAACATATAACTAAGTTGCTATTCTCTTCTTCCCTCGATGAGAACCCTTTCTAACTTGATCGTTGGAGGCTTATTGGAGGGAAACCTCCTCCTCTAAGTTTGCTTTGTAGGTGTGCAACCAATTTAGACGCTGCTTATCAAGAATTTAACAATTCCTTGATCAAATTTCCCGATCAATTGGTTCCATTACCGAGAAAGTTTGAAAGCTCTGCTCCATTCTTGTTTCCTCTTGTTCTTTTCCAGCCGTTTTGGCCTTTGAACAAAACTTTTTACTCTACAAAGTACAAGGAATTGTGTTGCGCAACAATGTCGCAGCGTTCAACATCAAGAATGACGCATTTCACTACCACTGACACTCACCCTTCTGCGCTGAGAGCTAGGTCGCCACAAGTGGCAACCCCAACTCCAAGACGGCCAATGGCTGAACGTCTTGGCCAACAGACACCCTCGCAAGATCTAAGAGACCAACTTAACAATTGGCGATTGCATGCACCTGTACAAAATAACGAGCGAGAGGTGCAAAGAATGAGGGAAGAGTTGGATAGGTTGCACAAACAACAAAGGGTGATGGAGGAATGGTTCAAGCTGAAAAAGCAAATGGATGAACTATGTCAAAATTTGCCCCCACTAGATTTCATGAGCATAGGAGGCCCCTGTTGTATTGATCCAACACCTGCTCCTTAGAATGAACAAAGTGTCCCTAGACCGATGCCAAGCAAAGAGCAAACTCCACTCATAGAAGTAGAGCTGCACCACATTCACGGCTCAGTGTAAGCATAACTCCAAGAATGAGCCCCATTTATGGCCAGTCTAAGGGCCAACCTACTCATAGTAGACAAGCCCCTAGAGAGGTAGGAGAGTCGCACCATTCATCTCGACTTCTACTTCGGGCTCCAAGCCGACATTTTGGTTCAAAAAGAACTAGGGAACCAAGACCAGTGGAGCCTGCAATATGAGTCCAAACTTCGACTGAGAGACGATCCATAGAAATTGGTCCTTACACGAGGTGGATAAGGGATGCTGCTGCTGACCCAAATTTGAAGCTTCCTCAATTCGTGCTATACAACGGTAAAAGTTAGCCCCAAGAGCATATTTGTAGATTCAAGTCAGCGATGGGCTTGGTAACCAATGATGAAGCATTGCTGTGTAAGGCCTTCCCAAGTACTTTGTCCGAAAAGGCATTGACTTGGTTCTCATCTTTGAAATCCAACTCTGTTGATTCCTGGTCTGCTCTTGAGAAAGCTTTTTTGGACAAATTTAGCCCCGCCGAAGTAATCCCGAAGACAAGGGGTGACCTTGCCAATGTCAAGCAGCGCGAGGGGGAAAGCTTATTGTCATACCTAGAGCACTTCAAAAAGGTATATGATGAAATTGAGGGTCTTAGCGAAGATACGGTTTTAACTTGCTTTGAAGGAGGCTTCCGAAGTTCAGCACTATACACCGAGCTTCAACTCCGAAATATTAAAACGTTGGGCGAAATGTTCAACATAGCTCAAAAGGTGGCACTTGCTGAAGGGAATACTGTGGAAGAGAGACCGAGTTCTTAGAAGCAAAACCAGGAACTAAGTCACACTTTGCAGGACAAGGGGAAAGCAGTTGCGACATTGGAGTATAAAAGAGAAAGCTACAGTGATTACAGCCACAATGAATTACCCAGTAATGGACCGATGTCTGGTAAAGAGACTCCTAATTGATACTGGGGCATCAAAGAATGTCCTTTATTATAAATGCTTCAAAGAAATAGGTTTCAAAGATGCACAGTTGACCTCGAGCACAACACGTCTCGAGGGCTTTACTTCACCTAAAATCGAAGTCAAAGGAACACAGAAAATTCAAGTTTCCCTTGGATCATCACCACAATTACGAACGAAAATGGTCAAATTTTATGTGGTCGATGTGGAGTCAGCTTACAACGGTATAATGGAAACTCCATCTCAAGCTCAATTTGATATGGTGGTCTCCCTGCCTCATCAAAGAGTGAAGTTCCTGACTTCCCAAGGCATTGGCGAAGTAAAAAGTAATCCCCCAAGTGTGCTAACATACTTGGTTAGAGTCAAAAAGACACAAGCATCAATTGAAGCACGGCCTATGGATATTGATTATGTTAACATGATTGAGGATATACCGGAGTACAGAGAGATAATCATAAATCCCTCATATCCCTCATTAGTCCTTGATGGCATCTAACTCCTCGTCAGTGAAAGGAACGAAGTTAGCTCCACGTCGGGCCTTGGGCTTGGCAAAGAATAGCTCATAGGCCTGGACCAGTGGGGTGATGAATCTGCCTTGCTATATGTGCAAATCCACTATTTAGGTATGATAAGGACTCCTCATTGACAACCCTCTTATAGTCTTTTGACTTCTGGAACTTGGTAATGATGAAGTTAGTATGAGCTCGGGACTGATAATACTCCAAGGATTTCTCTAGGCAGTTAACAACAATCTTGGTTTCGTTCTCGGAGTCGATCAATGCAGTATTCTTGTTTGTCAGCTCTTTGTTCTCCGCCTCTAATGCAGCCACCCTCTCTTTCAGTTTATTCACTTCGTCTTGAGAGGCTACCAACTCAGCTTGAGCCTTATTCCGTTTGTTGAGCATCGAGTTGCCCCTTCTTTCCTCACTGTCCACTTTAGTTTTCAAGTTAGAAATCAAAGTCTCGAGTTTGCTGCACTTCTGCTCTAAATTAAGCTCATAGGTAGTCGAGCTATCAGTTTTTCTTGCTGCCTCAACTAAGTGGACACCCAAAGTGGATATCTAAAATGATGAAGTTAAAAAAAAAAAAAAAAAGGGAAGAGAACAAGTCAGTATCAGGGAAGCAAAGTCAAATGAATAGACATTCCATCAATGGCAAACAACGCTACCTCGGAAATACAACCCCCAAGTCAGTTGTAAGCATCCTTCATGCTCATGCCTCTGATGGACCTAAGCAAGTCAAGATCAGTACTCTAATAGATGATGGATCTTCCCAAAACCGCTGAATTCTTGTTGATGTTCAGGTTGCTGAGATCAGCAGAATAATGATTGACTTCATCAACCAACCTCTCTGAGCCCACTAGTGTAACAGGAAATTCAAAATCTGGTCTCAACCAGGAAGGACCCATGCACGAAGTAGGAACCTCCATCGCCACTGAAACTTGCGGTGGGATGGTAAAATCCTTAGCAATGGAGGTAGGTGATAGTTCTGTAACTGGGGCCCCAGAGTTAGAAACTTGGCCCTTTTGTTTCTTTGAGGCCTGCCCCTTTCTCTCCGTGAGACCTTTTCTTTTGTTTCGGATCCTTGGGGGGAAGCTCAGGGACAACAATTTTGAAATTGGAACTCCTAGAGGACCTTTTCTTTGCTGCATCACCCTGCGTAGCCTCATCAGTGACCTCCTAGGCCAGCTTCGAAGTTAATCCTTGCTTTTCTGCCAATCTTTCTTCATCTTTCCTAGCAATCTCAACTAAAGTCTTCGGAATAGGAGGATTGGCAGTATCTTTTCTTAATTGGGCACGTCTGGCAGCCTTTTGTTTCTTCTTAAGTTCCTCCAGCTGATCATAACCCATCGCGGTGAAGTCAAAAGTAGTAAAGGTTAGCATCAGAAGAAATAAGAAACTCTGAGTGACATGACTTAACAAAAATATGCTACACAATTTAGGCTCAAGAAATGTACCCCTGCAAGCTGACAACCTAGAGAGGTTTCTTCTTTACAGCTTGGGCATTCATTTGAGAAAACCTCGCCGGGGTGAAGAGTCCAAATATTATACAATGTATCATCCTCTAAGCCTAATTCCACTCCTCTTGCCTTGGAACTACCCATACCCACCATTCTAAGCTTTCTTTACTCAATAATTCAATCATTGAATAAAAATGAGTCTGCTTGGCAGGGTCAGTACCCAGGTTCCCCTCTATTATCTTAACAAAAGCCCTATCTGCAAGAGAAAATTTTCTCGTAGACTTGGGCGAAGTCTATTTATACAAGGTGTTTTCCATAGGAGGGAATGGAAATCCTACATTAGATTCGACAAGTATCCATTTCTCTCTCCAATCAACCTTATTGGGTATATTATCAAAGACTGAAATTTTATTCTTGCGGGGTCTGATAGAGAAGGTGTTATCAACCATCTTTAAAGAACTGAAAAAATAGTGAAATATATTCTCAGAAAATTCGTGACCTAATTGTCTACAAAGAATGACTAGACACATGAAATATCTCAGTGCATTACTATGAACATGTGTAGGTTGGGCATGGATAGAGCTGTAAATGAGCCAAACGTTTGTGAACAAAACTCGATCGAGCTCGTTTATGTTTGATTAAAGTTCGTTTGTT
>JAXGGT010000162.1:8633363-8666441 GCA_035583425.1 Marsdenia floribunda | reverse complement strand
CCGAAATTATACCAAAAATATTTATAAAAATAATGTAAAATAACGGTAAAATAATGTCAAATAACTGTTTATGACACATATTCTTTCTCATGAAAATGAAGAGTAAGTTGGAGACAAGTGAAAAAGTTGTCTAGTAAGTTAAGTACAAAAATATTATATTTTATTTGTGTAATGATGAGTATTGATATAAAGAATGGTGAGATACTCTCATCTTTTCTCTCTTCTCTCCATTTTTTTTAATATTTTTTTGCCAAGTGAACAAACATAAATAATGTTGTATCAAGTGGTGTCCAAACAAATACACCACATTTTTTTTTTAAAGTTTGAGTGAAAAACTAAAAAAAAAAAAAAAAAACTCCAATCGAAAAACAACCTTAATTGCTCTAAAAAGGTTAAAAATTATGAATAAAAAAGGGTTAATCCCAAGATTGGCCCCTTTTATAAATTTTTATCCAGTTTAGCCTTATATTTGAAACTGTGTGCAAGAATGGCCTCATCGCAGCCTTAGGCTGCGACTTACTATTTATAGTAAGTCACATCCTTAGGATACAACTTCACTTACCATAAATAGTAAGTCGTAGCCCCAGCATACAACTTTACTTACTATAAATAGTAAGTCGCATCCCGATAATACTACTTCTTTGATCCATCTTTCCAAACACTCAAAACCCCCAAAAAAATTAAAAATAAACTTAATGACTATAATAATAAATGAAACTAAAACCCTAAAGTAAATACTAAACCCAAAACTCTAAACTCTAAACCCTAATAGTAAACCTTAAACCTAATAGTAAACCCTAAACTCTAAATTCTAAAAGCTAATAGTAAACCCCAAACCCCAAACCCTAATAGTAAACTAGAAACAATAAATTCTTAATCATAATAGTGAAATAAAAACCCCAAATTGTAAACCGAATAGTAAATGAAGACATAAAATTGATAAACTAAATACATCATAATGAGAAATTAAAATAACGAAAAGTGACATAAAAAATTAACCAAATATGCTATCAAGCGGAAGATGCCACATCACCACAAGAAACCCTTACCTTGTCATCCATTCCTCTATAAATAGAAGAGCAAGAGGTTCTTCAAGAACAACAAGTCTTGGAGGTAGCGAAGCCCTGTCATATCGGATCACTTCCCTTCCAAGTCCAAATTCATCTTCGAGATCAAGCCTCAAAGGCCCTCGGAGTAAGATCCATATCGGATCCATATCGAGATTAAGTCTAAAAACCCTTGAGATGGATCAAATTCAAATTGATATTGTGGTAACGGATCGAGATCAAGTCTCAAAAGCCCTCGGAGTAAGATTCATATCAAGATTAAGTCCAAAGATCCTTGAGACAGATTAAATTCAAATTGATATTGTGGTAACAGATTGAGATTAAGTCTAAAGGACCTTTGAATCCATTGATGAAAAGAATTTAGATAGAGATTGTTGTACCCACATATTTAAATTAATGAAATACATATTTTAATATTGGTTTTGTATTTTTAATATTGATTTTGTATTTGAATTATTTCTATTTATATTTTTGTAGACGCAAAATAGCTTTTCACAAATTCATTTTAAATTTTATTTTTAAAAATAAATAAAAAATTTTTCAAAATTTCAAAAGAATATTTATGTATATTGCCAAAATTAATTCAGTTAAAAGTTGACATTGAGTATTTATTTTAAATTTAAATTATATGTTAATCTTTTTTAATATATATATATATATATCAAATATTAAGAGTATATAAATTCTAGAAAAATCCGAATAAAAAAATTAAAAGAATTAAGACCTTTTTTCATATTTTATTATATTATTATTTTATATAGTCTCTTTATTAAGATATTAGATTTTCTTAATAATTTATTATATATAAGATATTAAATATATATATATATATATATATCTTTTAAATTTTAAATTATTTTTAGAATTTAAAAAAAAAAATTTAGTTGTAACACAAATAATTTGATTTTAATTTTCTTAATAAAATTTAATATTTTTTTCTTATTATTAGCTTGAAAAAATAACATTAATGGTACATTAAGCAAATGCCTAAAGTCATGAAAGATTTCTATGAAAAAGGTGATGGTAGTGGAACTCAGAGGAGAACGAAGGAAATGTAGAAAATGCAACTGGAGAAGGAGCAATTTGTGTTTATTGGGAAGAAATCAAAGTTACATCCTGGAGATGTGACTTTTAATTAATGAAAGTCTTATCCCCAGCTGTGACAAAGCCATTTTGGTATTTCCTTTTAAATATAGGTTAAAATGGGTGCAAAATTTTTTAAATGGCTAAACTAAAGATAAACTCAATAAAAAAAAGAAGACATAAATAAAAATTAATAAGTGAAGTACAAAAACGTAAAATTTTCCTGTCTTATATTTACGCTTTCAGGTCATAATGTTATGCTTCCTTAAAAGCAGAAGGAACGCTTCTCAATCTTTCAAAGTCCGCTCTTTCAAATTCAAATTCAAATTACTTTCTCTCCCGGCGGCGAAGCTTTCCACCGAGCAGTCGTCCAGGCAATGGCCACCGCAAACAGTGCATCCTTCCTGACTACTCCAACGAAAACCCCAACGACAGAAAAATCCACATCCTCCATTTCCAAAAGAAGCCACCAGCAATTAACGGATCCCTCGTCAACTCGACCCAGTTCAGACTTGAGAGCCCGATTCGAAGCCTACAACCGGCTGCAGGCTGCCGCCGTGGCCTTTGGCGAGAAACTGCCCATTCCTGAGATTGTCGCCCTCGGTGGTCAGTCTGATGGCAAGAGCTCTCTTCTTGAAGCCCTTCTCGGCTTCCGCTTCAACGTACGAGAAGTCGAAATGGGCACCCGACGTCCCCTCGTTCTTCAAATGATCCATGACCCCGCTGCTCTGGAGCCCCGTTGTCGCTTCCAGGTTACTGCTCATCTCACTTCTCTTGCTTTTGTGTTTTTCGAGTATTGTCTATTCATGAATTTTTGCAGTTTTCATTTTCTGAAATGTAACTGAAATTAAGGTTTATAAGTATCAGTTTAGGATCTCTCATAAACATCTACACGTAGAAGGCATAATCTCATAGAGTTATCTATGATAGAAGTTCAATATTCTAAATGCTCTTATCTTTAATAAAGAAAGAACTGATAAAATTTGTAAGTTGAGGATCATTAACAGTAGTAATTCAGATGTAAGATGTTTCTAGATGAGTACATACGTATAATAACTATAATAAAGATGCATAGATTTTGGCTTGGGCATATATTGAACTTACATCTGAAAATAAATGGAAGCAGGATGAGGATTCAGATGAATATGGAAGTCCCATTTGTTCATCATCGGCAATTGCAGATACCATAAAGTCCCGGACAGAGGCTCTCCTAAAGAAGACCAAGACTGCAGTTTCTTCTCAGCCCATAGTGATGAGAGCGGAATATGCACATTGTCCCAATCTCACCATCATTGACACCCCAGGCTTTGTTCTCAAAGTGCGTTTCTAATCTCTTCATAAATGTCTCTGTAAGGACAGCTGAGCTTTGCTAGTTTTCCTTTCCTCTCTCCATAAGCTTGTTTCTAAAATGAATGAATTTTGTTGACAGGCAAAGAAAGGTGAACCTGAGAATACACCTGATGAGATCCTATCCATGGTGAAGTCACTGGCCAGTCCCCCACACAGAATTCTTTTGTTCCTTCAACAAAGCAGTGTTGAATGGTGCTCGTCATTGTGGTTAGACGCCATTCGCGAAATTGATCCAACCTTTAGGAGAACTGTGATCGTTGTCTCAAAGTTTGATAATCGGCTAAAGGTACTTAATACTTGAGAAGAAATTCATTCGTGGAGCTTCAATATACATCCTGGATTTGCATTTCCTGTTTGCTATGTCATTGCCTCCAGACCCATTAGCGGGCAACAATAGCAGAGCTACAATTTTCCCCTTTGTGCGCATCCAAAATGGTTAAGTTTGTGGGAATAGCAACAAAATATACTGCCATGCTTAAAATGGTTTGAAAAGCCAAAGTTAGAAACTTATCTGATGCGTCTATCTGAGCCGATGTGTGTGTATACACACATGTATATATATAGCTTTTGAAATAGTGTATAAATTGCTATGATGTCCAAATGTGTATCACACTGTGGTATGTAGTGACTAACTTACTCTTTAGGACTAGGTAAATGAAGAAAATTGACTCGGCTGCTTCTTTTGGTGGCAATTTATGACTTCCATGTTTGATAAATATGCAGCTTCTGTTCCACGACTGGTAGCAAGTTAATTGGAGGTTAACTTCCTCCAATTTAACAGGCTGCTGTCACTTCTTTGTGTTGATCTTTTATTTAAATTTAGTTTGCTAAAAACTAAGAGATTATGTTGAACTTTGAAATTGGTAAAGCATTTCGTTTTCAGATGAAAGTGTGTTTATTTCAAAGACATGCTACTATGTTTCAGGAGTTCGGTGACCGATGGGAAGTAGATCGCTACTTGAGCGCTAGTGGTTATCTTGGGGATAATACTCGACCTTTCTTCGTGGCCTTACCAAAGGAGAGAGGCACAGTTACAAATGATGAATTTCGTAAGCAGATATCACAAGTAGATTCAGAAATAATTCGGTATTTGCGTGATGGCGTTAAAGGGGGATTTGATGAAGAAAAGTACAGGCCTTACGTTGGTTTTGGTTGTCTCCGGGACTATTTGGAATCTGAACTTCAAAGGAGATACAAAGAAGCTGCACCAGCAACATTAGCTTTACTTGAAGAGCGCTGCAATGAAGTCACTGCTGAATTAGCAAGAATGGAGTTCAAAATACAAGCCACTTCTGATGTTGCTCATCTTCGGAGGTCTGCCATGTTGCATGCTGCTTCTATATGCAACCATGTGGTATGTGTTAAAGATTTCTTTTTTAATTGACTTTTCCCTATCCTTTGTTAAGAAGTGAATTTTGATAAATTTAATCTGTGTGAGTATGATTTCCTGTGTAATTGGTGTAGGGAGCACTTATTGATGGAGCTGCAGATCCTGCCCCTGAGCAATGGGGAAGAACAACAGAGGAGGAGCGTTTGGAGAGCGGTATTGGTACTTGGCCTGGTGTTACTGCTGATATAAAACCACCAAATGCATCACTACGTCTATATGGGGGTGCTGCATTTGAGAGGGTGATGCATGAATTCCGATGTGCTACATACTCCCTTGAATGTCCTCCAGTGTCGAGGGAGAAGGTAAGTGTTTGGAAAGTTTAATGAGAAATGGTGCTGGGAGCGTTGAAACTTGATTGTAGCACGTTCTTTGACAGGTGGCTAACATATTACTTGCTCATGCTGGTCGTGGTGGGAGTAGAGGGATTACAGAGGCAGCTGCAGAAATTGCACGTGCTGCTGCACGATCGTGGCTTTCTCCTCTTCTTGACACAGCATGCAATAGGCTTGCCTTTGTTTTGAGAAAGCTTTTCGATCTTGCTGTTGAGAGAAATCACCGCCAGAATACTGAGTGTAAGACTTTTATCTTTGTCCATGTCAATGTATATATCTTTCCTTTCTTCCTTGATGTATATTTTGTTGAGCCAAAGGAGTTACATGTATAATTTGATTTTATATATGTTGCACTAATGCTGAGCTCTCCCATACTGGGTAAATAGTAAGTTGTTCAGTTGCTTCAACAAGCAACTGAATTTCTGTTATCACTATTTGTTGTTGTCTGTTACTTTAGGTCTACTCAGATAGTTCCTTCCATAATCTTTGTTAACGAAGAATTCCTGATTGAAATCGTGTAGTAAGATCAACCAAGTAGATGAATGATATAGAGAGATATGGTTTTATGACTGGCTTATTCAAGGATAATGAAATGGGAAATGAGGCATGTGTACATTTCTTGCTTCACTTGAATCAGATTCAAGGTCTTGAAACTTTTCCTTGATTTATAATTTATATCAAGTATGATCAAGAATCAAAAGCTACATGTGCTTCATGATGAACTTAGTGATGACAAGGCTTAACTAAAAGAATGAAGAACAATATGGGACTTACCTTGGCCATTTTATTCTGCAGATGGGGGCAAAGCTGGAGATATGGAAGGATATGTTGGTTTCCATGCTGCTTTGAGGCACTCCTACGGCCGCTTTGTGCAAGACCTTGCCAAACAGTGCAAGCAACTAGTTCGACACCATCTTGATTCAGTGACAAGCCCATACTCTCAAGTCTGCTATGAGAATGACTTCTTCCAGAACTTTGGCTCTGGTGTAAGTTCATGCAGATTAAACCAAGCTTCAGCTGGCTCATTTTGTCTTGAGCTGTCTGATGGACCACCTCCTTCAGAGAAAGATGCTGCTAGAGATCAAGAAAACATTCCCCCAGAAAATGGTGGTGGTCAGGAAACTACTCCAGGAAAAGTTGCAGACGGCAGAGAAGCTCTTCGAGAAAGTCATATGACAGTGCCTGAGACCCCATCCCCTGAACTGCCACGCGAAGGAAATTATGCAGTCAAAAAAGAACTTGGAAACTGCATAGAAATTGGAGCTAGGAAACGCCAATCTAGAGTAAGTGGCAATATCAGAAATTCTGATAATTTGAGAAGCCAAAATAATGGCAGCCTTCTCTTTGGAAATGGGGATATTGTCCCAAGATCAGGATCAGGCTCAGCTTACTCAGAGATATGTTCATCTGCTGCACAGCATTTCGCTCGCATACGTGAAGTTCTTGTTGAGCGGAGTGTAACATCGGCATTAAACTCCGGCTTCTTGACTCCATGGTAGGTTTCTAATCCTCTTTAAAGTGCAAGTCATTAAATTAAGCTCATTAAACAAAATTTTTCCAATTTCCATTCTATAAAAACGAACTTCTTCTTCCTTTGTTGTTGCTTTTAGTTGTTCTGAATGGAGAAGGGGGTGGGGGTGGTGGGGTGCGGAGAATATTAGGAGTTCATTTTTGTTCTTTACTTTTTATAATTTTACTGGAAACCTGTTTAGCAACCTACAAAAATGATCAAATATACATAGTTCAGGTATAAAATTAGTGAAAAATAAAGAATTAGGACAGGGATTAAATATTAAAATTTTGGGTGAAACCCTTTAATTCTTGTAATGTTTTCTACTTGTGCAGTCGAGACAGGCTAATGGTGGCACTCGGACTTGATTTGTTTGCGGTGAATGATGAGAAGTTCATGGACATGTTTGTTGCTCCAGGAGCAGTTGACATTCTTCAGAATGAACGCCAATCCCTTCAGAAGCGTCAGAAGATTTTAAACTCATGCTTGAATGAATTCAAAACTGTGGCTAGAGCTCTATGAGAAAGAAGCTAGTGGTGGGGTCGGTGGGTGTTTTATGCATTCCAACCATATCATCTTCTAAAAAGGCTTCACAACTAGTGAACAGGTTGGAATTTCTTCTATAAGTTGTACTATATTCTTTACATCTTGGAATGCAGCTCCATTTCTGCTGTTAATTGGACTTTCTTATCCATTAGTCATTCTGGCTTGAGTAATATGGAACTGATAAGCGCTTTACAACCACAGATTAATGAATTTAATTTTAAATATTGCATCAAATAATTTTTTTTTTTTGAAGTATTGGAGCACTATGGTGACAAAAATGAGGGTAAAATAAATCATAAAGACCAAATTTCCCCCAAATTGATGAGATAAATCCTTTAACCAAAAACCCTAAATTTCCTTCATGCATTCAAGGTGCTGCTTATGTATGAATCTACTATTGTGAACTGAGTTTATTTTTTATTTTGATTTTAATTGTTTATTTGTTTATTTATATATTTTTAATATTCTTTTTATTTATTGTTGCATTTTACATTTTACATTTTACATTTATATTTCTTTTATATTTCTAATTTTTTTATATATTTTTCTATTGCTTTTATATTTCTTGTACCTTGTACCTTGTACCTTGTACTTTTTGCTTTTTGCTTTTTATTTTATTTTATTTTAATCAAATTATAATTGTTTTTATTTTTATTTTTATTTATTTTATATTTTTACATTTTTAATTTCTTTTATTTTAATTTTATGCTTTTTAATTTTATTTAATTTATGTTATTTTTATTAATTTTCAGGTTTTTTATATTTTTATTTTTCTTTATTTTTTATATTTAATTTTTTAAATTTTAAATTTTAATTTTCGCTATTTATATTATTTTAATTTTAATTTATTTATTATTATTTATTTTCATCTAGATTGTTTCTGAGCTCTCTCTGTACTCCATCGTATTTTGTTTTGTTTTGTTTTTTTTTTTTTTTTGAGAAAGGAATTTGTATATTATTGAAGATAAATTTATAGTCCGGTGATTAGGTAATATCTGACTAATCTTAACAAGCAGCATTTGCTGCAAATAGAAGGTGTCGAACTTGCGTCCATTTAGTACGCAGGAGAGCACTTTGCCACTAGGCTATCAGGCTCTTAACCCGTCCTATCTTGTTTTAATACAGAATCTTTGCCCCCATTTTATCTTGGTCTTTCTTTAATTTTCTTACCCCCTCTCCTCTCCTCTCTTTCATTTGATTTTCGTCTTAAATTCTTGCATTTATTGTTCCCTCACCTCATGAATCATGGAACCCTAAGTTAATCCAATCAATGTCCATCATTAGATCTAGCAAAAAATCCCACCAACCAAATTTGCAATAACCTCATCCTCGTAGGCAATATTATATCTCAAAAGGTCATCAACCTAAAAGCAAACATGCTTCTGAGAAAGAGGTTAATCTAGCATTTGCCAGCAATCTGCACATTATCCCTCGAAACAAACCATCTGTACATTAAAATCTTGCTAACTTGGAGGACACTGCCCCAATCGTAGAAGAAAAAATTTCAATTGTTAGAAGAAGATTCATTCACATTAAAAGACAGGCAAGAGAAGTGGGGCATAGTGAACATAGTTTTGTGGTAATTGAAGAACTTGATGATACTAATTTAGATGAATTTACTACTGAAAAGGTTGAGGTGGCCAACCAAATCTTTCCCACCTCCTCATTCCAATGGTAGCAATAATTTGAAACTATCGCGGGTTTGGTCAGCCTACAACAATGAGCAGTTGAAGTTGGCTATCTCTATTGGTTTTCTTAATTTTGAATTCATCCATTGGGAGATCTAGTGGTACAATTATGTGCTGGCTATTGACCTAAAAGTTGTGATTGCAAATAACTTTATGATAAATTGTATGGTCTTTGATGATCCTCCTTACAAACCATGGCAATTCACAACCATTTATGGCCCTCATAACCCAGCTTTTAGACATCTTTTCTGGGATTGTGTGGCTATTATTGAAGAAGCCTATGACGACCCTTCGCTTATGATTGGAGATTTCAACATGATCTTATCTCAAGAAGAAATGTAGCGAGTAAACATGTTTCTTCTACATGTAGTAGAGGCTTTATACAAATGATTGACGAAGATACTTTCGTTGATTTGGGATATGGTGGCCAATATACAAGAAAGACTTGATAGGGGATTCAAAAACGTGGAATGGAAGATATTGTTTATTGAAGTCTCTGTCACTCACCTCCCTACATCACATTTTGACCATAATCCTCTCCTTCTTCGAAGTCACTCTAAACACAACTCGAAACTCAATCCTTTTTGTTTTGAAGCCATGTGGGTCAACTACCCCGATACTAGCAACATCATATTTGATGCTTGGAACAAAACCCACTCTTTCTAGCAAAAGTGAAGAGCACAAAACTTTCTCTTAAAGCTTGGAACAAGCATGTGTTTGGCCATGCACGACCAAAAATTCAAAACATTTGGACCATCTGCCAAGACAAAGTAGCATAGAAAGAACTGGATGGACTCTTGAAAAGAGAAAATGTGTTATGGAGAGAAAAAGCAAAAACCAGGTGGCTGGAAGAGGGGGACTCTAACACCCATTTTTTCCATCTTACTACTCTTATTCACATAAGTTACAACACCATTAATAGTATCCTATATTCTAATAATCAATGGATATCTAATTGGGAACTCACTGGTAATGAATTTAAACTTTTTTTTTTTTCTTTCTAATCTCTTTTCTAGTGTTTTCCCCAGCTTTCCATCTAATTTGTAGGACCGCATAATTCCATTTGTTACTTAGAGAACAAACCGTGCTCTGACACAACTATTCCAACAGCTTAGGAGATTCAAGAAATGGTGTGTTCTATGGTAGCCTACAAGAGTCCAAGGCCTGATTGTTTCACCTCAACATTCTACAAAACCGACTGGAGAATAATTAACTTGGATGTGATTAAGGAGGTCCAAAATTTTTTTGAAACCAGGAAGATGCGACGACCATTTAACTACACTATTCTTGCTCTAATTCCTAAAGTTGTTAATGCATCTTGGGTTGAACAATTCTAACCTATTGCATTGTGCAATTTCATCCTAAAGGTAATCACAAAGATTCTAACTAGTAGACTCAGGAACATGTTGGGCGACATCATTCACCCAAGCTAATTTGTATTCATCCCTTATAGTTCAATAGGGGATAACAAAATCATTACCCATTAGGTGATGTATTACATGAAGACCAAGAAAGGGAAAAAAGGCTACATGGTCATCAAAGTGGATCTTGTCAAAGCTTATGATCAAGTAGAGTGGCTAGTACTTGAACATATCCTTTCCAAGAATGGCTTTGATGATTGATAGATGATTAATAAATGCATTTCTAATGTCCATTTCTCAATTTTACTTAATAAATCCTCGTATGGCATTTTTCAGGCAGGTCGTGGACTTGGACAAGGAGACCCTTGTTCCTAGCTCTATTCACTTTGTATTCAAAACTCCTCTAAAGATTGTTGGCAAAAGCAAAATCATATGGACTTTTTAGTGGAATTAAAGTGTCCAAAGTAGTCTTAAAATAACACACCTAATATACGCAGATGATCTCCTCATTTATTGTGGTGCAAATGAGAAAGAAGCAGTAGTAGTCACCTCATGTCTTCAAATCTACTTCCATTGGACAGGGTAGGAGATCAAGTGGAGCAAGTCTTTTGTATATTACAACAAAAATGTGCCTAGATAAACTTGAGGGAACTTGTGCAGAATCATGGGGATCTAAGAATGTGATCACAAAGGTAAGTATTTAGGATATCCTCTTTATAAATTCAATTCTAAATCACAAGTCTTTAGCAACATCATTGGGAAGGTGGCCAATAGAATCATTGGATGGAAACAAAGAGTTTTATCAATGGCATGAAGGTTAGTGCTTTTAGAATCTGTTTCCCAAACTCTGCCTTCCTACATTATGCAATCATATCTTATTCTGAATTACATCAATGATAAATTGGACAAGTTGGTGAGAAATTTCTTTTGTAGTGTTAATGAGTCACAAAATGTCCATCTCTATCTCAAAGCATGGGATTCCATTTGCACTCTAAAATGCCTTGGAAGACTGGGGTTATGACAGATGAAGGATGTCAAAATGGCTTATATAACCAAGTTAGGCTTGACACTACGCACTTCAATGGAGAAAACGTTCCATGGGTACAACTCATTAGAGCTAAATCCTTGAGAGGATTTAAAACTTCAGACTTTCAGCAAATTACCAAAACAAACTCTTGGATATGGGTGGCATTAAGAAATGAATATTTTGAAGGAGGACATGTGTCATCAGGTAGGGGAGAATTCTTATATTAGTATCAGTGGTGACCCTTGGATTCCTAACTTGGTTGACTTCAGCTTCCTTCGGATATGCATGTGCAACAAGGTTTAATGTTTGTGTTGGACCTTATGACAGTTGATGGAAAAAACTGGGATATGGTAAAATTCAGTCCATATTTCCACTTCACATTAGTAGTAAAATCATCAATACTCCCATTTTAAGGGAGCAAGCTCGCTTTATTTGGGCTTCCTCTTCAACATGAGCATTTTTTATAAAAACAACCTACATATTAATCATCCAAGGCAGAACCTCTCATATTTCTCTAGATCAATGTGGAAAAAGAAATGGAAAGCATCCATCCATAGAAGGCATAAAATTCTACTATGGATACTAGTATCTAGGGTGCTACCAACTAAAGATAAACTACAATAGTTCATTTCCATGATTGATGGCAATTGCTATTTATGTGATTCATAATAGAAATCCATTCAACACTTGCTATTTCATTGCCTTGTAACCAGTTTAATATGGTGGAACTCGCCCTGGCAAGTATGGGTTTCAATTTTCCAACACTTGACACTGCTTAGTGGATCACTTTCTACTAGACGCAGACAATTCCTTCCCTTTGTCGGAATTGGAGAAACAAAGAATGCCAAATTTTATAGTTGTGGTGATGGAACACTTATGAATGATTAGAAACAAAGTGCGAAAAGGCCATCAAATTCCTGAATGGACAGAAGTTTCTAATCTAATCGGCAAAGTCAATTGGAGATACTAGAGGACAAGCTCCCTTAAAGTGCAACACAATCGATCAACAAGAGGGATATGAATACTACTCTGACTTGACGACGACCATTGAATGGAGAACTTAAAATAAATTTTTATGTTGCCTACAAGCATGGGTGACAGTATTGGACCTAACACGAAATCAACACGAAAATAATGGGTTCAGGTGGAGGATTGGTGGGTTTAGGTCAGAGTAGGTCAAACTGCTTAAGGTTAATCATGTTTGAATTGTAAACAAGTTGAACCCACTCAATCCATTTCTAATCCACCATCCTTTTTACATAATATATGTATATATATATATTGCATAATATTTATTACTTTCTTTTATTTTTTTATAATTTAAAAATTTAAAAATTTTAACTTTTATCATTTTATAATTTTTATCAAATTTGAAAGATTGACACCATAGTCGTCTCTCCTCTATTCCTTGAAACTTTGAGGAAGTTTCTTTCCTCTTCACGTCATTGAAAGTCGTTTCTCCTCTCTTCCTCTCCATGTTTCTAAAAAGATTGAGTTGTTTAGAGTTGAATGTTTTTACAAAAGTTCAAGAAATCTAAGTTTTCTTCATTTTTAGCAAAACTGGTTAGTCTGGTACGTACCAATTTTAATTTTAAGTCATAAGACTTTGTGTAGCTATATGCTTAGCTGAGGCCCAATTTTTGTGTCTTAGAAACACAAAAGACAGTAGAAGCCAATAAACAGCGAACTTAAGCTTGAAGAAGGTCTATTTTGTCTCTCTCAATTCTTCTATTTTTGTGCTTAAGTATTTGCATTTTTTTTAATGGATGGTGGCTTTCTTGTTGGTCCACTACTTTTTTTTCTAATAGAAACAATGATGAGCCGTGCGCCTTTTAGTTTTGATTCCCAATTTCTTTACATTGCATATTATTCATAATTGATCCAAAATTAATTTCCGAGATGAACAATCCTAACATGAAGAAATAAAATAGCTCTAAGGATGAGTGTAAGTTCCTAAGGAGAATAGATGTGTCTACTTTATTTCAGATTTTTTTTTTTTTTTTTTCTTTAATGTGAACCTTATGAAGTAAAGAATTATTTGGTCTTTCTACAATTATTTTATATATTGAGAACATAATCTAAACTTCAATCAAAGAAAAAGAAAATTGCATTTATTACTTTACTAAGAAAAAAATTGTCTATTTTTTGCATTATTGTCTATTTTTTTTAATCAAAAAAGGAAAAAAAAAATATTATTATCATTAGTGTAAACAAAACTATCCATATAAATAATTCAAACCTTAATATGGACAAATCTAACAAAATAGAAGGCTTTCGTCTATCAAGTAAACTACTAAAGAAGGTGATGACTTTGACTCAAATTTTAATATACATTATAATTACTGGAATTAAATTTTCTATTGGAGGATTAAATATATTATTATTATTATTAGCAAATATTTATTACTATTCTCCTCAAATTAAAATTAATTTTTTTAAATTAAAAAACAAATAAATTTTTGTATTTTTAAAGGTATGATAAGTTAAAAAAAAAAAAATCATAAAATTTCATTTTTATAGGAATGATGGGTGGTTGAAAAACGGTCATCTTCTTCCCCTTTCTCTCTCTTTTTTATCTCTACTTCTTCGGTTGTTATTTCAATATTATGTAGCACTCATAACCTTATATATATATATATATATTATGAAATATTATTTATTTAAATTTTTTTTTTTATTCTAGTTATGGATTTACTTCCACACGAAGAACAAATAGAGCTTGATGAAGACAATAATTCTGACAATGAAGATGTTCAATTAAGTACAGATGAAAACAAGAATTCAAAAGAGTCTTTTACGAGTGGAAACAAGCAATATTCGAAAATATTTTTAAGTGATACCACAAAATGTAGATGGGGAAGAAAGATGTAAATGGAAAAGGTGTAGTCAGTATATCTTTCAACTAGTAGTTATGGAACAAGTAACTTGAGAAAGCATATTGAGATATGTCCTAGAATTGATACAAAAGATATATGACAATATATCTTAGTATCTTCTACTAGTGGGAGCATCAATACAATGGTTAAAAAATTTGAACAAACCAAAGTTAGGGAGTTGTTGATTAATTGACATGTATTCAAAGTTTGATAAATATTAGGAGTACAATCCACTATTGGCCATGGTTGTGGTGTTTGATCCTTGATTTAAGATGAACTTTGTTAAGTTTTCTTATAAGAAAATATATGGTAATGATGGACCATTGGAATGATTAGTATTCAAACCTAAGTTGTTTTTTCTCTTTGAAGAGTACAAAAATAATCTTTCTTCTAGTCTTAGACAAGAAAATTCCAATTTTAAGTCCCAAGTGCAATCAAATTCAAGTAAGATGGAGAAAGATAAAGAAAATCAAATGTTCAAGTATTTTACAGGTTATTTCTTTTACTATTATTAGAATTTCATTTTAAAATTTTAAATGTTTAATTCTTTGTTATATATAATTTATATTGTATAGCTATTCTTGTTTTGTATTTTAGGAATTTGATGATTTTTAGAATGAAGATGTTACGAGGAATATGCAAAAATCAGAATTCAAGTTGTATCTAGATGAGCCTAGGGTTGATAGGAGTGTAAAACTTGATGTTTTAACTTATTGGAAGGCTTATCAATAAAGATATTGTTTGTTAGCTTTTTTTTTTTTATATTTATTTGAGACGTGCTTACTGTTCCTATATACATAGTTGCTTCTGAGTTTGCATTTAATAGTAGTGGTAGAGTTCTTGATCAGTATAAAAGTTCTCTATCATCTGATTTTGGTGAATGTTTAATTCATTTTATCTTTATTGTAGAAGCATTGTCACAAAATTTGAGCTTGGATGATCTTGTTCAAGATGTATTGAGGTTGGACATAAATAGAGAAACATATGTGGAGACATCAAATACCTCAAATTTGGATCTAAATATTATTGGATGAACTATTGTTGATTAAATTTATTATTTAAGAATTTGATAACTATTAATGGATCATGGAAGTTAAGACATAGAAGTTATTATTTGAATATTCAATATTTTAGATATTTTATTATTTTATAAAAATATTTGATTTTTTTTAGATAATTTAGTATTGGATAATTTATTAATGTTTACCTATTATTAAATTTTTAATTTTTATTATTTTTAAATTTTATGTATAATTAGATAAAAATAATATGTTACAGCGAAATGTTAAATATGTAAATAATTAAATTAATTGGTTGACGGATTGACGAGTTCATATTGAGTAAACGTGTTAACAAATTAACGAGTTAACTCGTATCGTGTCGGGTTGACAAGATTAATATTTGTATTGGGTTCATTTCTACATTTTCAATACGATTATTAATCATGTCGGATTCAAAGTGGCATGTTTAGTATAATTACCTAACATCAATTTGACACGATTGTCACCCCTACCTACCAAGAAGGAAACACTACCATAGGTGTAATGCCTAGGAATGCAAAAGGCTTTGTCCTGTGAGCTTGGATCAATAAATTTGGATCACTTAACGCATTATGTGCAGAAATGGAAGCTACAGTGTAGGCTATGTAGATAGCTACTCAATTGCAAATGGACTTAGTTACGTTTGAAGGTGATTCATTCAATATTGCCATGGCTCTACATGGCCTTAAAAACTTTGAAGACTAAAGAGCTAAAGCCAAAATTGATAAAGGCATTGCAATGCTCAATCAAAGATGTTTATGGCCAAATTAAACATATTTTCCACCATTGTATGGTGTGATAGAGGAGGCACTGATGATCAATCATGTAATATTTTCGTAGATTATTTGAATGAATAGAATTTTATTCACTAATAAACAAACAAATAAATATATATATATATAACTCGAAGGTGCATGTGAGTTGGTAAGGTACTCTCTTAGGTTAAGTGAGAAATTTGAGCTTATGTTGTGCAGCTCGTTGTTTGTTGAGAAAGAGAAAATCGGTGTTATTTGTAGACATAATAGAGCTCTCCTCCAGGCTCCAGCACTAGGAATTCTAGGGATCCAAAAAGAACTAGAAATTAATAGCATTGAAGGATGGAACATTAGGTTCCTATGTTTGAGATTTTCATGAACTCCCCGTGTCCTAAAACAGAGGCATCGTTGTGGCTACAACAATCTTTCAATCCTTCATCATCCACTACTCATGTTTCCACATCCTCTTTCCTTTCCTTTCTCTCCAGTTGCCTTGAAGCTCTTCTCACAATTCTTCTTGCTTCCCTTAGAGAAAGAGGTAAGTTTTATCTCCGACGATTTTTCACTTTCATTTCTTGAATTTAGAAAGTAATTCTTTTCTTTTTCTTTTGTCGGGGGGATTGGGTAATTTGTGTGCAGAACTTTGTATACAATGACTTTCCTGAATATAGTTCAAGCCCGAATTTTTTCATTTCTGATTTATGAGCGCCAAAGATTTTGTAGAAATGACTTGATTAAACTAGCAAAAAGTGTGTTGAGTCAGGGGCAAGAACTTGATTTTTAGGTTAAGAAAACTGCACTACAGTTGCTTGATACTTTGTCTGCCTCAGATTATGAATGAGTTTCATAATAAAAGTGAGGATAAGTTTACAGCTCTGCCAGACTGGCTAAAGGATGTATCGATAACTAGTGGTTCTGTACTTCCTTGGCTTCCTATATCATCCAATGAATTGGACTTGAGAATTCCATTTAGTAGTCTTGGAGAAGAGGAAGATCTAAGAAACATTGCTGACAACAAGAGTGATAAACACATGTATAAAATAACGGAAGAAATTCAGAAGGATATCACTGATCTTGATGTTTCTCTAGACCCTGAAATTTGAAAGATGGTTGAATCCTAGAGACTCCGGATCTTGAATTTTGACTCTTCCCACCATGTTTGACAGTCAAAATTTCTTCAAAGATTGTTGCTTTTCTTCTTCGCATTTCCCTCCTTTTCACTTTTTTTTTCTTTTTCCCTCTTCATCGTATGGACGTTCATAAACGTATATGAATGTTTTGTAATTTTTTAATGTATATTTTGCAAGTAGAAAGACCAAAATGCTCTAGCATTTTTTTTTTTTTCTGTTTTTTTTTTGGAATTTAATGGTGGGTTGACGGAAAATCTTAACAGAACGACTAATTTTACACAATTAAAACAATTTAGAAATCTATTTAGATAAAAAAATTAAATCACAACTGTTCCACTAAATTGCAATAGTTTGGGACTATACTTACCAATTTGCCTTTAAAAAATTGACATATTTAGTCTCTAAACTACTCTCATTCAACCCATTTAATTTTAATTATTTACTTTTCACCGTTGTTATCCATAAACTATTTATTAATGTTATGATATGGTCTTCTTGTAGGTCTTTAAATAAGTTTTCCATAAAATTATTTTGAAAAATTAGCTTATTTAATCCTTAAATTATTTTAGTTCAACTTGTTTAATCTCAATTTTTTATTTATTGACTTATTTCATCGGTGAACTATGTATTAATGTTTTGATTTAGTCTTTTTATAGTTTTTATAATAAGTTATCTAGTGATATATATATATATATATTTGTGAAAAAAGTGAAGAGTAAAAAGGTAAACTCATAAAATAATAATAATAATAATAAATTCCCCTTTTAAGTTTTATTCCGTAAAATCAAACTTTCTCTTGCTTTATTGTTATTTTCAATTGTACCAAATGAAGAAGGGAGAAAATGGGGGGAATTTTTGTGAGTTTCTCCTTATTTCTCTTCACTCATTTCTTTTTTTTTTTTTAATAAAAAAAATTATTTTACCATAACGTTGTTTAAAAATGTACAAAAGGATCAAATTAGAACACTATTACATTATTCAAGGATGAAATTATTGAAAAAATGGAATTAGATAAGCTTAAAAAAAAAAAAAAAATCAAATACTAATATATTAAAAATTCACAAAAAATCAAATCGCTAGATCAATAAATAATTTAGAGATGAAATTAATAAAAATAAAAAATTGAAAATAAAAATACTAAATAGGGTAATTTTCTTAAAATTTTCAATCTTCTACTTTATATATATCCCATCCCCACCCGTTGAGGATTGGGAATTTCTGCTGTGATTTTTCATCACTTAACAATTTTATCAAATTTATCATTTCTTATTTTCAATTAAATTATTAATAAAAGATTAATCAATAAATTTCGTCAAATAAAAAATAAAATATTTTTTTACAAATTTTTCAATATAATTTTTTTAAAAAAAATTAAAATTATAAAATTAAACCTTAAAATAAAATAAAATTTCTCATCTTAAGAATAAATTTTTTTCACTAAATATAAATTAGTGAAAATAAATTATAAATATTATTGAATTAGAATTTTGTAAAACTAAATTTTTAAAATGATTAGTAATAAAAATATATATATTTTAAATAATTATATTTTATGTATATATTAAATTTACTATAATTGTATATAATTATTTATATATTATATAATTGTAATTTGATAATATAGTACTATGAGTCTATAATCATGTAAGTGCGATATCATTTTTAAAAAATTACAATTATTATATTAATATAATTTTAATTTTATAAAAATATAGAATTAAGTAATTATTGTTTAATTAGTTTGTAATTTAGTACTTACTAAATAGTTTTATTTTTTTAAAAAAAAAAACTAATAATTATTATGATAGTTATGATTTTATTTAGATGTATATATATATTATATAATATATATATATATAATTCAAAAAGTATATATTATAGCTACTATTTTATTATTTGTATTCAATTTCGTATTTACTAAATAATTATTATAATTTATTTTAAAAAAAATTAATAATTATGTATTATGATTTATATTTTATATTTTTATCTTAATTATATAATTAATATATATATATATATATATATATATGACTCACCTATACCTTTTTAAAAAGTGTCGAATCTCTTAGAATATTTTTTAAGATATTATTTTAAATACTAATAAAATAAGATACATATCAATTTAATTAACTAAGATATTAATTTAATAAAATATAAATATTAAAAAAAAATTATAAATATATTCATATAACAATATATAATAGTGTTAGTTTTTTAGAGTTAATTAAATTAATATTTATTTTATTTTTATTAGTGTTTTAAATAATATTTTAAAAAATGTTATAAGAAATCCTACACAATAGAATGATGTTTGATTTTATCTATTGGAACCATATTTCCAACAACTCTATTGAATTTAAGAAGAAAAAAAAAAGTATTAATATATTATGCTTAAAATTTCGATTCACGCTGCGTACCATTTATTCATTTGCTATCCTTAAAAATTAAAATAATAATAATAATAATTTAAAAGAAAAAAAAAAAAGAAAAGAGAAGAAAGATTTGTACAGTAATTTGTAAAACTTATTTCATTTTAGGATAAATCGCCAATTTAGTCCCTTAAGTTTATGTTTTGATCTGTTATGGTTCCTCATGTTTATTTTTGTCCAAAGTAGTCCCTTAAGAATTATGGAATTAATTAAAGTGGTCCTTTGACCGTTAACATCCAAATATTCTGTTAAATTTCCTCGTTCGTGCCTTTTTTAGAGGGGTATTTTTGTATTTTTGTTCAAAATTAAAGAGAGTTTAGGATGTCACGTGCAAGGAGAGTTAACGATATATTTAGATGTTAACGGTCAAAGGATCACTTTGATCAATTTAAAAATTTTTAAGGGACTATTTTGGACAAAAATAAATATGAGGGACTATAACAGATCAAAACATAAACTTAAAAGACTACTTTGGACAAAAATAAATATGAGGGACCATAACAGATCAAAACATAAACTTAAGGGACTAAATTGGCTATTTATCCTTCATTTTATGATTTTGTAGTAGTGTAAAATTAGAACTTTTAATCTTTTAACTACTTTTTTAGTCAATGATTTTAAAACTATAATTTATTAGTTTTATGTATTTAATATACTTAAATGTAAGTAATATTAATATATTCATTATATATATAAATTATAATCTAATTTAATTCAATTCAATTACTAAATCATTTAACATATATATATATATATATATATAAATGGAAAGATATTATATGTATTTAGGCTAATAATATCTGGTTGATTTATGATGTGATGTCTAAATCGATCATTAGGCCTAATGACAGTTGGACTTGGCCTGGTTGAAGAGAATAATGCTCTAATCAGTTCGGGGGTATCTCCTATGATATTCTTCAATCCAGCTTATTGGCATAGACTACTTCGGCTCGGATAACAAATATCTAAGAACTTTGTCATTATTCAAGAACGTTTTTTTTTTTTTTTTTTTGGTTCAAACACGATAAAGTCACTTGAAACGAGAAAAGAGCTCTTGAAAGAACGGTTTCAAAAGAGACACCAAAATTCGGTTCAAGATAACTCTGAGTGAAAAGCACAATTTTTGAACCCCAAAGTAATATCTCGGGAGAGAAGAAAGGTTCTAAAGGGTGGAAGAGGAGGGAGATTCTCTCTCTATTAGTAGAGTTTCATCAAATCAAATCGAGCTTGGTTTAATTTTTGAACATGTTTGAGTAGGATCGTTTAATGTTTTAAATCTAAAATTTTGTTCAACTTCATTCTATTATTTGTTCGTGTAGTTTGAAAACTGTTCAGGTTCAATTCTTTTATCTTTCAAACTAGTTTGAAATTCGAGTTCAAATTATATATATATATATATATATATATTTAAATAATAAAATATTAATATATAATATTTTTTATATAATATATAAAAATTATAATTTGTTTGCGAGTGCACATTGGAACACTGTTCGAGTTTGCTCAAATAATATTCAAACTTAAAAGGTTGTTTGCGTTTATTAGTTTAATAAATAAACGAGCCTTAATCAAATATAAACGATTTTAAACGAGCATTGTTCACGAATTATTTGACTCATTAACAGCTTTACCTATCAGGGATGGCAACGAGGTCAAAGACTTGTAAGGATTTCTTTACCAAGTATTTCTCATCCCTATCCTCTACAGGGAATAACAACTACATCTTGTCCGAGTACCCATTGGAGATGGAGATCCCAAGTAGAATTTTTCACCATATATTATTCTTATAAAACTTTCCATTCTTTTTCTAACTAAAGTTTTAATATAAATTACTAAATAAATTTTATAAACTAAGTATTTATCAAATATTTTTTATATTTTACTTTTATAAAAAAATTTGAATAAATACTATAATTGTTACGATTATATATATATATATTACATAAATTAAAAAAATATATAATATAGTTAGTATTTTATTCATTTTCATCTAAATTAATATTTATAAAAATAATTATAATAAATATTAATAATTTGGTATTATTAATATATATATATATATATAAGGAGGAGGAGGGGGGAGGCGGAGTTTAGGGAACAGGGGCGAAGATAGAAACGAGTATTTAAGAGAATACTATCTCCACCTTCATCCTCTATTTTAATTTTAGAGAAATTACCACCTCCATCTCCAAATCTAAGTCAAATGAAAGATTTTTTGGTCAAATTGGGGTTGTGATATCGATTGCGCCTTAGATACAATTTTAATTGCAATCTTTACACCGTGTAATTCATCTGGTTATATTCTTTAAACATTTTCGATCCTACCTTAATCATAAGAGGATGATCCCTGTTGATAATATATCTGGGACAACAATTTCTGTGTCTTGCAGGCATTCAAGCTAATTCCCTTCCTACTGAAGAATCCAATCCCAGCCGACAAAAAGATCTGCATTGAAACTTGACACGTGGTTATTTTCATTCTACTCAAATACAGGAGTGGAAAATGCCACTGTCAATGTACCTTCCTCAATTTGATGAACAACCCAATTTTCATCACTTTGAGAATACATATATATGTATATAAAAGAAAATTTGTTCATTTAGTCCCTAGAATATTGATTTTTCGCCAATTAAGTTCTTTTTTTATTTTCTACTTAGTAGGTCCTCATAATTTTTAAGGGTCACCAATTTGGTCCTTCCAACCAATAATTTCGGCAAGTCTCCAGTTGGTCAAACTTAATTAGGAGTAAAATCGATCTTTCACTAAAATTTTCCCTCCAACGATTAAAAATTTGCTCATTTAGTCCCTGAAACAGTGATTTTTCGTCAATTAGGTCATTATCCTCTTTTTTCTACCTAGTAGGTCCTCTTAGTTTTTACAAGCCACCAATTTGGTCCTTCTAATCAATAATTTAGGCAAGTCTTCAGTTGGTCAAATTTAGTTAAGGATAAAATTGACATTTCACTAAAATTTTCCCCCAAACTCTCTTTTATAATGATCCAAAAGAAAAATCAATGCATAACAATCCATTGCAAGAATGAAATCCCAAGATTTCCCCAAAAAGAAAACTCCTCAATCGGACAGTGATAGAATACATTGTCCTTATGTTTTCCCCCACTGAAAGATACAAAATTAAGCTGAAAATTCCTTCGCCTAAACAAGATCAGAGCATCAAAATTAGGCGACAAGCAGTAGGTGTGAAATTTCCTACCATGAAGGCGACAAAAATTAGAACCTGAGATTATCGAGTGCCCTTACTTGGAAAAGCATTGGAATCGGAGGAGGGATATTGGAGGCAAGTGAAGGAGAATTCTTAATAGTGACCAATAGACATTGCAGCAGAGGACTTTATTAGGAATAATTGATTCTGAGGAATCTTGGGAATTTCTTCATCTAAGACAAGGGTTTGTGTAGAAGTAGATGAACTCTCACAAATTTCTCTTGTATTAGTTTCTTTTTCTTTGAATCTTCAAGAAAACATGGTGGAAAGTAAGAAATCTATCTACCCAATTGAATGACGATATACATTTTTAGTGTTCGGAATGTAGAAACAATGGACTAATGAATCATACTTGAATTGATAACCCTACAATCAATTTCATCCCTTGTGTCGTTCTCTAGTCTGCAAGTACCACCGTTCTTTAATCTGCTATTGTCACATTAGAGATTAAACCCTAGATAACAACAATCCACCGACTGCTTATTAGGGAGCCAAAAGGGAAAGTTTACCGTCAGACCATCTGGGCCGCAAGATGGCTCTTCTTCGCAAATATCATTCTATGATGCTGCAACAAGGTTGATTTCATTGAAGGGGAAATTGGGAGGAAAATTTTAGTGAAATATCGATTTTATCTCTAACTAAATTTGACCAACTAGAGACTTGTCAAAATTATTGGGCGGAAGGACCAAACTGGTGGGTCGTAAAACTATGAGGACCTACTAGACAGAAAAAAAAAAAAGGACCTAATTGACAAAAAGTCAATACTTCAGGGACTAAATGGACAAATTTTCCATATATATATTTATTTGTGTTGTTGATTTTACAAAATTTAGGTGTAACTTAGATTATTATAAATAAATTAGAATAAATTTTTAAGGGAAAAAAAAAATTAAATGATCAATTTTTTAAAGAATTAAATTGACTTTAATTTCTCCGAAAGCATAAAAACGGGGACTGACAGCTAAGATAACATCATCAGCACGCCCTCTGAATCTGAAGTATTCATGTACTTTAATTAGGGTTTGGGGAGTGTAATCCCAAGTGGTCCGCACTTTATCCCCTGCCCTCATGTGTCCCTTAAACTGGGACAAATGGACCCTACCCTAAGTACACCCACGTCTCCCACCCCACGCCTCCCGCTACATTATGGGTTGATTCCAATCAACGCCGTTTAGTTTATGATGAAGTATTAGTAATACAAAAGGTCTGGCGCATAGGATCCCATAAAATATCATTTAAAATATTATCTATAATATTAATACATTTAAAACGTTTATTAATTTTTGTTAAATTAATATTTATAATTTTTTAAAAATAAAAATTATTAAAATATTTTTTATTTTTTAAAATTGATGAGAAAAATACTTTTTATATTTTTATAAATTTATAGCATTAATTTTTAAGATTAACTAAATTAATGTTTAATTTTAATTTAATTAGTATTTTAAATAATATTTTAGTACAAAAAGTCTTATTAACAAATTATTTGTGTTTTGGCATAAGTACTTCTAGGAAAAAATGACCTTATATTTTCACTCAAGTTCTGTATTTGGACACATCAGACATGAACAGCATAGGTTAAATTTGAACAAAAAATAAAAATAAAAAATGAAGCAATGGGGTAGCTTCCTTCAAAACAAATAAAATTATTGAATATTTGGTTCATCAATTTTATATTAGACAACTCTATAAAAATATAATGATTATGTTGTATAAAATTCAATTTCTTTTTCGAAACAAAACTTTATATAAATAACAGCTTACTTAAAAAAAAAAAATATATTGCCAAAATATTAGGTGAGGTAATATTGGATCTAACACAAACACAACATAGTATTAGTGGATGAGGATTAAAAGTTTGTGGTTGAAATCAGAGCAGGTTGACACATTTAAATTTAAATGGATTGAACCCGTGTAATCCAATTATAATTTACAGACCTACAAAATTATAAAATATACTATAATGAAACATTTTAGTTAAAATTTTTCCAAAATTTTTCACACTTAATACTTTATAGTTTTATATATAAATGTTTTTTCATAAATTTGATGAATAATTAATATTTAATTTTATTGTTAAGGTTAATTAGGTAAATTTATAGTTTTAAATTTGACTTAAATAATTAAATAGATAAATAACTTAGTTGAGTTGACAACTTGACACAATTATTAAATGAGTTGAGTTAGGATTTAGATTTTGAACACTATTATTAAATGGGTAGGATTCAAATTGAGGCTTTCAACAAGATTATTTACGTGAACCTGACATGATTAGCCTAACCCAACACGATTGTCACTCCTACCAAATATACTTTTACTCTTTCGTGTTTTTTACTTATTATAATAGATAAAAATCCCCCCAAAAAAATTATTTGTCATATAAAAAAAAATATTTAAATATATTTATTTATATTTTTTCATAATAATCTTTATTAATGTTTTATCATTCATATTTAGGTAAATTGGTAAATTTGGTCTCTTAATTTATATAATTTTTATAATTTTATCCCTATTTAAAAATTTTGACAATTTTCATCTCTTATGTTAATAACTTTGGCAAATTTTATCCTTTTTGTCAATTTAAGTGACAGTCAACACAATCAATTCTTATAATTTTATTTTATTTTTTAAAAATAAAGTATAATATCCATTGAAGATTTTCATTTCTATCCTTTATTCTAAAAAAATTAAATTAAATTGTAAGAATTAATTACATTGATCATCATTTTTTTTTTTGGTCGTCGACCACGGTATCCAAGCAGACCCTACCGGAGTGGCAAGTTATTTTTCAACTATACCATACTTGACTAATCCGTTCGTCGCCCCGAGTAGCACACTTGGCAATGGTGGGTGAGACTCCCAATTGGGGTAATTACATACGTGAGGATTCAAACTCAAATTCTTCACTTAAGCGAAGTGAAGTTGTGGACCACTTCGGAACACCTCGTGCATTAAGCAAAATATATATATATATATATATATATATAATATGTATTTATCATCACTTAAATTGACAAAAGAATGAAATTGATCAAAATTATGAATATAAAAGATGAAATTTGCTAAAATTTTTAAATAAAGATGAAATTATATAAATTATATAAATTAAGGGACCAAATTTACCAATTTGCCTTCATATTTATTAATTGTTGTTATTGAACAAAATAAAAATTAAAGTATATTTTAATTTTAATTTAAAAATATATTACTTTGCCTTTTTGTTTTTAAAACGTGTGCGGTGTTGGAGAGAGTATTAATTATAATTACAATAGAGTCTGGAGAATGGTGTAGTTTTTTATTCTACTCATTAATACGCCACTGGCGCGCGCGTTGATTGCCGGAATCTTTAATAGCAGTCTCTGTTTTTGAATTTTCTCCCAAAATTATGACGTACTACTACTAGTGGTCTAATACTCATATATATATATATATATATATATATTTTTGGTAAGTGTCTAATACTCATATATATATATATATATATTTCTATATTGTGGTGGGTGGGGGTTCTTCTACTATGCCACTCGCAAATATAAAAAATGAATATCCAGTTTCTTATGCATGCTTAGGTCTCTCTCTATCTCTCTCTCTCTCTCTCTCTCCCTCTCTCTCTCCATATATGTAAGTGACAAAAAAGAAGCATAAGTAGAGTGAATGGTGAAAATTAGAATAAAGATTAATGATTCAATGAAGAATAAGTATTAAAATAGTTAATTGGTGAAAGATTATAAAATCAATAAATTTATTTAAAACAAAAAAGTTAAATACAAACGTATATGAAACATTAATATTTATATTTAAAAAAAATAGTCAAAAAAAAAAATGATGAATTGAAAGGAGGAATTTGATCGATTCTCAAAAACTTGAATTCAGATATGTATATATATATATATTGATTCTCAAGATATATAATGTATTTTTTTGAGTAAGAATTAAACTTTACAGGTGTAATTAGACTTGAATTCGAATTAATCGAAACAGTTACGTCACATAATGTAATGATCATTACAAGAATTATCAATATCAACCCTTTCTTTCCTTTAGTAGGATTGCTCTCTTCCTCCTTGATAATGAAGGTGCACCTAGACCTAGGGACTAACTTACCTTCAAATATATACATATATATATATATACACATTAAATTTTTTCCTATCAACTTTCAAATATTCTAATTGGGTCCTTTAAACTTATCAATATAAAGAATCATAATTACCCTGTTGACCTTTTATACAGTAATTAGATCTTCTCTTCATATTGCATTTGGCTCTCCTCAATTAAGAAATTCTAGCTTTGCTCTTCTACCAACTCTAGTCTTTTATTATTATTTATAGTCTAAAAGCATTTAAAATATATTAAAACGACACACACACAAAAAAAAAAATTAAATTAAATTAAATTAAATAAAGAATTAAGAATTTTTCAAACACACAAATGAATAATAATAATAATAAGTGTGAATTTTAAAATACTAAAGTCAAATTGAATTTTTCAAATAATGTGATTTTTATTAAAATAACATAATTCAACTAAAACTTCCGCCATGTCCAATTGCACTCTCCACCATGTCTTGCGAGTGGCTGATCTATTAGCCAAAGAAGGATCCAAGAGAGTGGATGTTGAATTGAATCACTATTCTTCCATTCACCACCACGTTGTTTTACTGCGTTCCAAAAGAACTCTGAGAATTCATTACATTCCAAACTCATTTCTATTTTGAACAATTTGTATTTAATAAACTGCTTGTAATGACGTTATTACCACTAGTTAAATGAAACTCTCTTTTGCACCCCAATAAAAATAAATAAATAAATAAATAATTGTAAGAGAAATTAATATGGTCTAAAGAATACATTCCAAGGCAATAATTTTAGTAATAATAAATGGGTGGGGGGGTTGGAATTTTGGCATGAAGAATCTAGACATAAACCTAATTTGCTATCAAAGAAAGCTTCATTGTACCTCTTTAGACATTTGGGTGTTCTATTCTTTGAACCATTCTTGGATTAATTTAGGCTGTTTTTTAGTTCTTGTGTACTTCTTTTTACTTTTTAATGAAATCAAGGTTCTTTTTCTATCCTTGTCAATCACTCATAATATTTTAATTATTTATCTTACACTTTTCTTTTCTCTCTCTCTCTCTCTCTCTCTCTCTCTACTTTTTCCACCCTCTCTCTAATCTTATCCTCTAATGAAATGATGTTTCAACAAAAAAATGAGGCATTTTAGCTCATATACAATTGTCTAAAAATTGAATCTAATTAGTTTTGTTAAATGAATTATAAAAAAATTAATTTCTCTTTTTTTTTTTTGTCAATTCTACTTGATGTAATATATACTATGTGATTGTTTGAAATTAAATATACACCTAAATAAATATTAAATTCTAAAGCTATTATTTTAAATATTATATCTATTAACTTAAAGATAAACTTTTTCCCTGAGAAATGGAACTTAAAGATAAACTTTACTTATACCATATAAATAAAATGTAATATACGTATTAAATTGAAATTGCTTATGATTTGAATAGTCAAATTTAGACAAAAAATCTTCACTCTAATAGTAACAGTTTCACTTATAACTATAAAAAGTTATGAGTTTGCATCATTTTAGAGGTGAAATAGTCTTGTAATTTAATATATATATATGTGTGTGTGTGTATAATAGTCAAATCCACCCTATGCCTTAAAAAGATTAGAATTTTGAACCTAGTATTGAAGGGTACCCTTAGAAACTATTAGTTTTGTTTTTGTAAGTAAAGTTTGAGAGGAAGAATCCAGTTCATGGCAAAGTATTCCCCAACATTACATGAATATTGGTTTTTTATCCTACTTATTCTTTTAGGACTATTCTAAATTTGATCCTTCCAAAAAGCCAAATATATAGAAAGTATTTTTTGTATGTATTCCCCCCACCTCTTTTCTTATAACATGATATCCATTTTAATTTAATAGGATTTTCCCACTTTTCTCCCCCATTAGAATTATTATAATTGTGTTAAGAAATTACTAGACACTTCTCCTAATAAATTTTATATATAGAAACTTAAAACATTGTGATAAAAACAAAGTTCAATATTTCTTATATTATTTTTCTTGACTGAATTTACTTATTAATCTCATGGATCATTGATATAATTAATATTTATTATTTATTATTATTATTATCATCATCGTCGTCGTCGTTATTTTACCTTTAAATTAAAAGATGAACTATGAAAGCAATTAATTAATAAATTACTATTTCAAAAATAAGTTATAAAGTCATCATAATTTATATTTTATAAATTAAACATATATATATATATATATATATATAAATTATCTGAAAATATAATTTATTTAATCCTAATAAATTGACGGAGTATACTACGGGTGAGGAAACAACAAGGAAGGATTCACCCATTTTAAACATAAGATTTACAGAAGTACTAATAAAGAAATCATGAAAAATAATATATATATATATATATATATATGTGCGTGTGTGTGTGTATATATATTTATTTATTTAATTTTTCCATGTAATGAAGACAATTTTAGAAACTTTAGTGCCCTAGCCGGCTAATGATATATAATTTTAGAAACTTTTTTATTTTTAACTAATTTGATCGTTATATAACTATTTTTTCACATTATACTGATTCATTTATTAAAAATTTAGCTAATAAATTATTTTCTAAATAATTTGAAATTTATATGATTTGACTCGATTGTAACTCAAAATTTATTTTATTAAAAAGGAAAAAAAAAAATTAAAAATTAGATTATAATGAAAGAAAGATCAACATCACACGGTATAAATTAAGTCAAGTTACATAATAGTGTATATATATATTCTATTTTGAAGAATATAACTTGTACTCACTTTTACTCATAAATATTTCTTATTTTACTTATAAAATAAAGTAGATTGTCTCGACCAAATCACGTAAATTTCTTTTTTTTTTTCAGCTTTTAATTATTTTATTATTTATTATCAAATTTTCTAAATAATAATTTTAATGTATATAAAATTATTTTAAAGACATATACAACCAATATTATTATTATATATGAAACCATAAATAAATAAATATTGATTCTTGACTAAATTTTTTAATTTTTTTTAAAAAGAAAAAACAATATATTTGCTCTTTGAAGAAATATATTAGATGAATAAGAGTAGTGTAAGGAGAACAATTGGTTCTTGTCCGTCCCTTTCCAGTATTCCAAATTTTAATGGGAATTCGATTCTTACTTCCTTTATCATTCTTTTTCACAATTTCCATTTTTTTTTTTTTTTTTTCAAATATAGAAAAAAAAAATTAGAGCAAGTGACAAGAATCAAACAAGTGGGATTTTCACCAACAATATATATATATATATATATTAATTAGATCATTCGCTATTTAAAATTATTGCTTTAATTAATTCAAATTTGGCATAAGTTACACTCGTAAAGTATAATTCTTATTTAGGATAAAGCTTCACCCTAATTTTTATATGAGACTCACAATCAGTGTCGAACTCATAACCTTGCATACATAACATTCACAAGATGCTTACCAACATTTATATTTCAAATGGAACCCTAATCCCCCTAATCCCCACCCCCCACCCCCTCCAAAAAAAAAAAAAGAAAAAGAAATTGCATTGCATTTATGCTTTTGCCTTCATTTACGCTTAAAAAACAGAAAAAAGCACAAAGATGTACTACTTTGCAAGAACCAAAATCAATTGATGTTATTCTTTTTTGAAGAGCAAATCAAATCATTACAACACTTGACACAAAACATATATGATTTTAATGCTTGGAATCATGTTCTTAATAGTATCAACTATGATTTCTCTTTTCCTCTTTAATTCTCCTTTTAACTTTTTTTTTGTGGTATAATCAATTTCTAGAATGCCTACCCAAATTCTTACTCTCATTAATTTAACTAATTTTCTTTTATTTCAAAGGCCATTTGGAATGTTTTTTTTAAAAAAAAAAAAAAAAAAAAAGAAAATGACAAGAACTCATATATCTCAGTTAATAATGGTCTCACTTATGATTTAAAAGATTATAAGTTCAAGTCAAATTATAACAAAATAAATCAAAATAAATAAATTTCAAAATTTCCAACCTATACACCCAACTTTCCAAGAGAAATCAATGTGTGTATATATATAATTTTCCTATTATTCAAATGCATCACGTCATCATGTTCAATAAATGCTCGTATAAAAGATTTCTCCATCCTTCAATTTCTAGTTTGCCAAAGTTTTAAAGGAAAAAAAAAAAAAAAAAAAAAACACTATAAATTGACAATTAATTATTAGGGCTTATATATATATCACATTTACATATAAATTGTATTTCAAATATTCTAAAAAAAGTCATTTATTATTATTTTTATCCAATTATTCTTATTAAAGTAATTTATTGTATCTTACATTTTAAAAAATAAATAAATAAATAAAATTGTGTGAAGGCTTTAATATTGAGAAGAATTTTGAAACTAAATTTATAATAAAATAGGAATTGTCATAGTATTAAATAAGATGGTATAGTAGAGTAATGTTGTAGGGTTACGTACTTCCCACTGACGTGGAAATATGATAAGATCATTAATTGATTCCATTGTAATAATTATTACCAATTGATTGCAAGTTTGACTTCTTTCCTTGTCAATTTGTGAATCATATATACGAAGTTGTTGTTCTACAAGAAATCAACATATATATATATATATATATATATATCCCTTTCATATATAGATGGGAGGAGTAGTGATTAATTTCTTCTGTCAACATATAATTAATTAAGTGATGTAAAACCACAATGTTTGGCTAATTAAATTCATTAGGTCAAATAAATAAATAAATTAGTTCAATACTTCACCTAGACCTACATATATTAATTAATCATAGAATTTTATATGTTTTATGTCATGACTAGTGAAATAAACTTCCTTCAATTCTTCTTTTTTTTCTTTTTTTAAGGTACTTTTATCGACTAGTCTTGAAAATGATCTCTTAGAATATAAGTGAAGCTACTACCAATTCTTAACAACTTCCTTCAATTTAAAACGTTTATTTATTTATTTTTATTTTTTATTACTTCTAATATTATAAAATCAAAATAATATTTATTAATATTTTTTTTTAAAAAAAAAATGGCTTATTTTAATATTTATTTTAGTGATTTTTTTTACAATTTTCGTCCTTTTTCTTTTAATTTTTTTTTTCTCGTATAATGATTATGTTGATCATTTTAATTATATTTTGATTAATTTTTAATCAATTTAGAACTTTACAATCAATCCTAATATGTTTTTTAATTGTTTTTGATTTGTTTTATCAAGTTAAAATACATATGAATTGATTGTAATGTCCTAATTTAATAACAAATTAATCAAAAGAACCAAAATAATCGCTCAAAAATAGAGTAGGAAAAAAATTAACAAAAAAACTAATAAAATAATGATTAAATTTTCTACTTTTTACTCAACGCTTCATTCAATTAATTTTTTACAATTAATATATATATATATATATATTATATTATGAAAAACTGATGGTTTTAATCTTTATATTTTTATCGTTTGGATAAACAGGTTCTTATTTTTATTTTTTTGATAATCAAATTCCAATTTTACTTTCAATTGGACAAAAAAAATTCAGCAAAATTTTGATAATTTTTCACCACTGAAATTCACGTACCAAGTACATGTATGTCTTATTAAATGGTATTTTTTGTCATTTGCAATCCCAATAACTAACTAAAATCTTGATAAACTCTAATTTCTTCCAATCAAACTATCTTAGAAGAAAATATAATTGAGAATGGAAGAAATTGAAAAATTAAATGAAATTAGAAGAAACGAGGGTTTTATCAAGATGTGAATTGGTTAGTGAGATTGTAAATTGTTCTTCATGAGACATACACTTGCTTGACACCCACATTTTGATAGCTAAAAATTATTAAAATTTTGTTGGAAGAACCCTTTTATCTAATTAATAATAAATGGAAATCTGAATATCAAAAAAAAAAAAAGAAAAAAAGAAAATCATTTATCCAAATAATAAAAATATTGAGATTATAAGATTTTTCTCCTGTATTACTAAACTAAAATAAAGCAATGGTAGAAACCAAGGGAAAACAGTAGTGATATCGAACAATATTCTTACAACTCTTTTGGTTTTTACCTTAACTATGTATAATCTTATTCATCATATGTTTCCAAATTACCACTTCTTAGAAGATTTCGATTTTTTTTTTGGGGGGGGGGGGGGGGGGGGGGGGG
>JAXGGT010000162.1:8603492-8633263 GCA_035583425.1 Marsdenia floribunda | reverse complement strand
ATTGACAGATTGTTTCTTAAAATAAGGGTTTTTTTGTTTGGTTGTTTAGGTGTTCGAATCTTCAGTACTCTCTCTTCTGCAAAAACATAGGTTTTGTTTACAAACAAAAACTTTGAAAGATTCTCAATAGTCTCCTAGTCCTTGTTTTGAAATGGATGCTCTGTGTGTGTGTGTGTGTGTGTAATATATATATATATACACAAAAGTGAGTTTTCTATCAAATTTATATATGCAAATTTATCAGTTAATATTTTATTTTTTAAAATAACTGATAATTTTTTTTAAAATTGATTCTTTTATCATTTGAAAAAATAGATTTTTATTTTTTATTTTTGAATAATTAAATGTTTTTTTTATTTTTAATTGGACAATGATGTACTTCTCATCAAATTTTGGTAATTTTCAGTCACTAAAATTCACGTATCAAATATATGTATATGTCTTATAATGGGTATTTTTATTATATACAATTCCATTAATCAATTTATATTTTTATGAAATACTCGTTTCTAAAATTTGTATTTTAATGAGAGTTTATTAAGATTTGGGTTATTTAGTAGGATTGTAAATGATAAAAATGTCATTCATCAAATTTACACATGCTTGACACATAAATTCTGATGGCTAAAAACTTTTAAAATTTGGTCAAGAAGACCCTTTTATGTGACAAAGTAAAAAATATAATAAAAAAAAAAAAGTGCATGATATAATAGTACTTTTTCCTTTTTTTTTTTGGCTTATTATATACGAGAAATTACACCCTTTAAAATAACATAAAAATTAATGTGTTTTTAATTAAAAATATTAAGGATGTATTTAGACAAGAGTTTTTTTTTTTTTTTTTTTTTTTTTTTTTTTTTTTTTAACATAAAAGTAACTTTTTTTTAGTTTGAAAAAAATAAAATCATTTTTTTTTTTTTAGGTTTTAGTTTTAAAAAAAAAAGAGTTGGTTTTATAGGGACATAATCATTATATTTCTATAGGGTTCTCTCCATAAAATTGGCCGATTTGTTTTTCCTTAGACAATATTGATCGACCAAATATCTAATAGTTTTCTCTCTTTTTTATTTTTTATTTTTTATTTTTAAATTTAGCTGATTAAATTTTACTGTTCATGTCACAATAATCTAAATGCAAAACTTATTTTGAATGAGAAGCCACTTGTGAATAATAAAAAATTAATTATAAAAGTATTAAAAAAAAAATCAAATAAATATTATCTAGAAAGATATATTAATTATTTGATAGATAAATATGTTATTTTCACATTAATATATATTTTTCAAATTAATTATTACAAGTTTAAAACCAATTATAAATATTTTATAAATTTTTAAAATTATCAAATACTTTTATTAATTATTTCATTGTGTTCTTTTTGTATATTGATAAATATTACTTAAAAAAAAAAAAAAACACACACACACACACACATTTGATACATACCTTTACGTCTTTTCTTTTTTATTTTCTTTTTATTCTTTTTAACATAAATATACATTAATTTTATAATTTTTTAATATAATAAAAAATTAAATTTTAAAAAATGTGACAATAAAAAATAATAGGAAAATTCTCAATTTTAGTCCTGTAACTACTTACGTTTCCCGAATTTGGTCCTAAATCTTTAAAAATACCTAACTAGATCCTATAACTATTTTCAAATTCTGAAGTAGGTCCTTCCCACCAAAATCCTCCCATTTTTCGGCACTTCCAATCACGTGAGATATACATGCCCTCTTTTTTAGGGCATTTTCGGTAATCTCTTTCATTCCTACCAAAAAAAAAAAAAAAAAAACTAACTCCCCACCACCGAAATTGCTTCTTCTTCCTCTACTTCACTTCACTGTAATGGGAGTTAGTTTGTAAATTTTATTTTATTTTTTTAGGAATGGAAGAGTTTACCGAAAATGCCCTTAAAAAAGATGACTTGTGTATCTCATGTGATTGTGAGTGCCGGAAAAGGAGAGGATTTTGGCCGGAATGACCTACTTCAGAATTTGAAAATATTTGTAGGATCTAGTTAGGTATTTTTAAAGATTTTGGACCAAGTTCGGGAAACGTAAATAGTTATAGGACTAAAATCGAAAATTTTTCAAAATAATAATATAATGAAGAATAGGGAGGGAAAGAAGGTTCACCCGCATCAAAAGAGTAAAATTTTTTGTAACTCAATATTCTTATTTACTAATTTGAAAAAAAAAAAAAAAAAAAAACTATGGAAGAATCTCTTAGAATAATTGGACTACTACCTTATTCTTGAAGGACAAAATTTTTTTTGTAATATGTATATATAGTATTTTGGTTTTTGTAGTGATAAAAATAAATTTAAAGTAAAAGTAAAACATCCTTCCAATCGCAATCGCAGAAGAGGGCTTATCTTTTTCCTCGCCAAAGGCACTCAGTTAGTCAGTCAGTTAGTCAATCAGTCAGGCCTCAGGGCAGGGCTCTGAAGTCAATGAATGCTCTCTAAAAAAACAGGCCAAAAAACAGGGGCAAAAATGGAAAAAGAAAAATTGCTCCCTCCATTATTATTATTTTCACCTTAATTTGTTAACTTATAAAAAATTACATTCTTTAATATTAAGTTAAAAAATATTAAAATAGATTTTATTTTCTTGAGGGCCAAAACCTTTTTTCTTTTTTCTTATCTATAGAGACCGTTGGTGTTTGGGGGCTGCATTTTCTCGGTACCCAATCACTCGCTCCCCCAAAAATAAAGAAATTTAAAAATTAAAAAAAAAAAAAAAGAAAAGGGAAAAGAGGCCTACCTAATAAATTACACAATAAAACAAAAGCAAATAAGCCATCCCCTTCTTACCAAAAGCCTTGTTTTTCACTCATTCATCTCTTCTTCTCCACCCAAATCAATCCCCATAATTAAATTAAATATATAAATTATTTCTCCTCTCTCTCTATCTCTATCTCTATCTCTATCTCTATTTCTCTGTTGTGTAAGTCCATAAAAAGAGGAGGGGGAGGAGGAAGGAGGAGGGTTGTGTTGTAAAATTTGAAGATTACAAAAGAAAGAAATAGTAACAATGGAAATCATCACCCAAAAACATCAAGAAAAAAGAGAAAACCTTTCTCCCACATACTCTCCAAACAGTACTAGTAGCAGCAGCTGCATTAATGGATCATCATCATCATCAGTCCAAGTTCCAACTCCACCCCTCACTCCAAAACCTGTTTCTAGATCTGATGTAAATCCTTATCCAACCACTTTTGTTCAAGCAGACACATCCACCTTCAAGCAAGTCGTTCAGATGCTCACCGGATCAGGATCATCCGAAACTGCCAAAATAGCAGCAGATCCACCACATCCACATCCACATCCCAACAAGCTCTCCACCTCCTCCATACCGCCCATCAAGAGTACCGGTCAGAAGAAACAAGGTTTCAAGCTCTACGAAAGAAGGAACTCCCTCAAGAACGGCTTCATCATTAGTCCTTTGATCCCTGCATCTCCTGCTGCTTCTGCAACCGTCGGCTTCTCACCTCGCAACCGCCAGGCCGAGATCTTGTCTCCCAGCATTCTTGATTTCCCTTCTCTCGTTCTAAGTCCCGTCACCCCATTGAACGAAGACCCCTTCTATAACAACAATAACAACTACAACTACAACTCCTCCTCCTCCTCACCTTCCATGGCCGGTGCTAATTCTTCCGAAGAAGAAGAAAAGGCTATTGCTGAAAAGAAGTTCTACTTACATCCATCCCCGAGAACTGCAACTCCCAGAAACTCCGAGCCCCCACAGTTACTCCCACTCTTTCCGGTTACTTCACCTCGAGTTTCGGGCACCACCACTTCTTCTTCTTCTTCTTGAACCAACAAATGAAAAAAAAAAAAAAAAATTGATTCATTCTGAGTATGTACTTAATTAATTATTCCAATAGAGGGAGCAACGGATACATAATTAATTAGTTCTGTGTTTCAGGGTTTCAACTTTCAACAGAGAGGGAGACAGACAGCTTAATTATTATTATTATTATCATCATCAGAGATCTTGCTGCTTATAATGTAGAACTCCATCTCTCTTCTTTCTTTGTCTCAAAAAGGGAAACCCTTTCTTTCTAGCCCCCAACCCCAACAACAACAAGAACAAGAACAAAAGAGTTCGATCGAGCACCTCATTTTTTGTTCTTCACCCCTAATTTTTCATTCTCATCGTCTCCATTTTGTTCTGTACTTTCAAGTATAGCACCTGCAGGCAGCAGGTAAAAAAAAAAAAAAACTGATTTCCATCTTCCATCTTCTGTTTTCTGTTTTCTGTTTTCTTTCTTTCTTGGGTTTCTTTCTCTTCTTCCCCCCAGCACCCCCACACTCCACACCCTGAGTTTGCTGCGGCCTTGCATGTACCTCGTCTTTGTATGTATGTAAATAGCAAGAAGAAAAAAGAAAAAAAAAAAAAAAAAACTCATTTTTCTTTCTGCTTGATCTCTTGGAATCTACGACCAAGAAAAAGTCTTGTTTATTTATTATATATATATATGTTTTTTTTTTTCTTTCTCTCTCCAGTGATTGAAATTGCAGAAAATCATAATTAACAAGTAATATTCTTTTGGCATATAAATCACATATTGGCAAACAGTGCAAAAAAAAAAAAAAAAAAAAAAAAAACTGGACGAATGTAGGATCAATTCAGATTCTCATATACACTCTGCCAACATAATATTAATTAATTAATTAATTAATTAATTAATTTCCGAAAGCATAAATCCACTTTTACACACATACACACTCATTAAAAGAAAAAAAAAGAAAAAAAAAAACACACACACACACATAAAGACAAAATAGTACTTATTTACATAACTACGTCTAGCTTAATTAGTTAAATAATGTTATTTATATAATATTCCCGTAAAGTTATAAAATTCTATTTTCAATGATTGACAAAAAAAAAAAAAAAAAACCATTTTTTACGGAAAAAAAAAAAATAGTAGTAGTAGTACTTTTTTTTTTTTTTTTTTTTTTTTTTTTTGACAATTAGTAGTAGTACTTACTTGGATGATGAATGTTCCTTGCTGAACTCACTCTCATAAATTCTTTTAGGGTGCAAAAAGTGCATATTAAAACAGGAGTGTTATATATATATATATATATACATAAACAGTGCAAAACCTTCTAACTATTTAGTTTTAGTTTTTTTTTTTTATTATTTTTGTACTATTTTTGAGTAATTATTTTAATTATATTATAGCTAATTTTATATCAAATTAAAATCTTATAACCCAGTTCATACTTGATATGACAAGTTTAAAAAATTAATATTCATTACAAAATCTTAACTTGTAAAAAAAAATAATAATAATAATAAATAACGAATTAAAATGATTAATTTTATTTTAAAATAATGTGACTTTTTTTATTTAAATATTTTTACTTAATTTATTAAGTGAAAGATTTTAGAGTTCGATACTCACGTCAAGAATAACCTTGCACTGTAATATATTTTAATTATGTTTTATAAATTTTTGATAAATTAATCGATAAAAATATTGAATTACATAATAAACGACCAGTTTTGCTTCTTTCTCTGACAGACAATTTTAACCAATTAAGGTTGATACATTAGATTGCAGCCGTTTGTACTAAAAACCCCATTGACAAATATAAAAAAGAACAGAAAGGAAAAAGTGAGTAAAAGAATTTGAACTTTTGCAATGCACCAAAACAGAGTGTTTTTACTGTGAGGTTAATTAAAAAAAGGAAGAAAGGATAAACGATACATACATACATATATATATATGATATGCAAAAAAAAAAAAAAAACACACACACACACACACAAACACAAACCACATAAAAGTCAATCTAATTTGCTTCCAAAAATCCTGTATGTAATAGAAAGACAAGAAACAAAATAGAGGGCCAAATGGGACCCCAATTTGCGGGTGTCAATTTCAGGGCTAATGATATTTCCTAAGATGGACTAAAATAAAATAAAATTCTTATGAAAGACTTTTTATGTGCGAAAGATGATGATTGGATGTATGGTTCAGGATTGGCCATAAGGAATCTTAGGGCTCAGAGTGAGACATCACTCTTCCAATATTTTAAATTCAAACATATTGGCCCACCTTTATTTATTTATTTATTTATTTATTTTCTTTAATTAAAAAAAAAAAGTATTTGCTTGAAATTAGAACTTAGTAAATAATCCAATTAGATTATTCATGTCATTGCTTGGATTAATTCGGACTATTTTAATAGAGTTTAATTCTTATTTGAAAGAAGGTCTCATACCGACTCTTACATGGTACTCACAGTGAATGTTAAACTCATGATTTCGCATAATAATATTCACAAGGTGTTTATTTACTTGTGTCAAACTAATAATACTATATATATATATATATGACATAAAAAGTCATGAATTCGAATCATACTAAAGGTAAAAAAAAAAAAAATCCTTCAAATTGAAATAGCAACAATAGTACTATATGTATACCATAAGAAGATTTAGTTGATAGTAATCTTATATATAATCATAAAAGGTCATGAGTTCGAATTACGTTTAAGATAAATATATAAATATATTTATATATATATATTATGTATACCATAAAAAAAAAGTCTAATTCATTTTGTAACAATTTCACACATGATCATAAAAAATTATGAAATTTAAATCACATTAAAATAAAAATAAAAATAAAAACCTAAAACTTAAAATAATAATACATATATACGATAATAAAGTCTAATTTAATTAATTAATAACAACTTCAATTATTGCCGTATAAAATAATACATTGGAATCACATTAACCTAAAAAGTTTGGGGGAAAAAAAAAACAATAATATATATATGGATGTGCATATATAGATATATATATATATATATATATGATACATGAAATACCAGCCCACATTTTTGACTTGTGATTGATTTGCTTCCTCAATAATACTCAATACATGTTTTATCCAATTATCAAAAAAACAAAAAAAAAATACATGTTTTATCCGATCACACGTAGAACTGGTTTTCACTCATCGGATTATGAGTTCTTCATTTAATAATTTAGGCTGTTTTTGGATTAGGATTTTTTTTTCAAAATTTCACTCAAATTCAAAAAAATTAGTTGTACTTGTTTGGACATTAATCTGACATGTTACTGTTCATGTCTGGTGAGGTGGCAAAAAAATGAATAAAAATTCACTTACTTATTATAAATATTCAATATATACATATAAATATATATAATTCAAATAAAAAATCATCATTACATTAATAAAATATATTATTTTTGTCTCCCACTTACTTAGACAACATCTTACATTGGCCCCACCTTACTCCTCGTTATTCGCAATGAACTCAATTCTTTTTGAAAAAAAATGAACTTTCTCAAAAAAAAATTCAATCCAAAAACACCCAATTACTTAAAATTAATTCAAAATTGGCTCAATTAATTACTCATTATTCATTTTATTAATTTAATATAAAATCAAAAATTGAATTTTCTTTTTCTTTAATATTTAATTTTAATGTAACAATATTAATTTATATATATATATATATATATATATATATATATTAACACTTTAATCATTAATAACGATTTAATTTACAAAGAGAGCCCGATTTCTTATTCTTCTATGAGCAATAATATGATCTCATAAAAGAGGTTTATGAGAACTTACTTAAAGTGAGGATGATCACATATTTTATAATAAATTGGAATCATGTTAGAAGTAAAAAGAAAAAAGAAAAAAAATCTTGTAATTTTAATATATAATGTATAATGGACATATGTATTTGGTTTATCTTTTTATAAAATTTATTATTTAGACAAGTCAATTTTGTAAAGAAAGAATCTAAATATATTTATTTATTATATATTAGAGATCTACTAAATAAATAAAAAAAAAAAAAAAAACATTACACTAATAATTAAAATATTGAAGATCAAATTCACCAATTTTCTTTTAATATATATATATGTAATAGTGTGATGTCCTTTTGACTTGGAGGAGACCAGCTGTAGAGAAATGAGAACACACGGTTCACGGAGAAAAGGGCACAAATAAATAAATTAATAAAATAAAAAGTAGGAAAGAGAAAGTGGAGATGTGATGATGATTGAGAAAGAAGTAAAAGGGGTCATAATTACTAAACTATAAAAGGAGAAGGTGGAAAAAGGAAAAGATGGACAAAAAAAATGAAGAAAAAAAAAAAGTGCTTTCCCCTTTTTACCCTTTCTCAATTTTTCTTTGACATTGTAATTTTTTTTTTTAACCAATATCTTTATCGACTAATTTTTTAAAAATTTATAGAAAAAGACTTCTAAAACTATAATATACGATTAAAATGTAATATAAAATCGTCTTTAATATTAATAAAAGTTAGAATTTCTCGTTTGATAAGTTAATAAAGAAACTTAAATAAAAAGAGTTGTACCAATTAGATTATTATCTTATTGTCGTCATTATAATCTTTATTGCACTTGCATTTCACTAGCTATGCAAATAAATTTAATGTAATTTAGTTGATAAAATGATTTTATCTATGATTTAAAATGAAAGTTATTAAAAAAATTTCATCTTCAAACAAAATAAAAATTTTAGGGTTTTCCTTTTTAATCAATTTGTCTTAAGTATTTAAAACTATTTGGTGATCAAGAAAGTTTAGCTTAGTTGGTAGCATCCTTACTTATGATTCGAGAGATCATGAATTGCAGACACGTTAAAGGTGAAAGTGACTTAAAATTTCAAAAAAAAAAAAAAAAATACTTCGTGAATGTGATCATAATTTACACAAAATTGTCTATGACGTATAATTTCTTATAAAAGAATTTGAGATGAAGGTTATTTTAGTCTTTTTCTTCAATCAAAATATTTGTCCGATAACAAATAGAAAAACAAAAGGGAAAATGTAATATCTCACTAATTTATTAAACTTATGATATATATAGAGAGAGAGAGATAGAAAAATTCTCTATTTTAGTTCTATAACTATTTTATTTTTTAACTATATTTTTATTGTTATTGTACTAGATTCTACAACTATTTATAATTCGATCATTTTAGTTATGTATTTAGCACCTGATCACGTAATTATAATAATTATTATATTGTAAATGCCTTCAAATAATTATCAACTTGATGAATGCATGATTAAAACAGGTAGATTATTTGAAAAATTGGTCGAAAGGACCAACTCAAATAATTATAAATAATTGTAGTATTTATTTGAGAATATAAAATAGTTATAGGATGAAAGTGAAAAAAATTATATATAAATAATATTGTTTGTAATTATAAACGTGTATTATTCAAGTCTTTTGGTACATGTAAGAACACGAGTGACCAAACTTTATTAATTTGGTGCAAAATAAACTTGGTGTGCCAAATCAAAAAATGAGTGGATTTACATACATAGTTAATTAAAATTTCAAATATTGATTCTTTGTACTTATTGAAGAAAAAAGAAAAAGGTACAAAGTAAACTTCATTACGGATGATCCTCCAAATTCACCTTTTTAATTTCGCAAGTCAACAAATTATCCAAAAACATAATAATTGTAATATAAATTGGTGCATCTTTTTAAAAGTACACATCTTTACTCATAAAAATCACTAAAATTCTTATGAGAGCCGATACATATACATATATATATATATATGAGCTCGTATTGGGACTATAAATTTGGAAGTACCCAAGTTAAGTTAACTATTTGATATCGTCCTCCTTGTACCAAAAGAGATATCTCGAGTTGACAACGAGTATCTAAGCTCATATTTATATTCAATGACATATCCATATATACTTACGATATGTTGTGACGGGTATCAAATAATCCCTTAAGAATCTTTGATCAAATTAAAGCTATCACTTTTAGTTAGTTATTTATATTTTAAGAGGGTATTTTTTTATCAACTAATTAAAGATGATAAAAATATTATAGAAATATATTTTCTATTTTTTGAATTGAGTAAAATACTCTTAAAAATATAAATGATTATCACAGTGTTAACTATTTAATAGAGAATTAATGATTACTTTGGTTTGGTCGAAAATTCTTAAAAAATCACTTTTGTTAAAATTAAATATAAGATATTACAAAAAATTATGTTATAAAAATAAGAGACGAAATTAGTTATTTATCCTCTATATATATATGCGGAGGAAAATTGACCAATTTACTCTTTCTCTATTCTTTTTTTCTTTTTTTTTTTGTATCAAGTCCGGAATTTATAACAAGTCTTAACATTTGTTTTAACTTGTTTGCTCAAGTTAGAATAAATATAAATTAATTATAAATTTTTAACTTTGACAATAAAAATTAATCAAAATATGATTAAAATTATCATTTAAAAATAGTATAAGAATAATATATATATATATATTAAAATGATAATAAATTAATAAAATGTGGGACTAAAAACTTATTTTCTTTTATATATATATATATATATTAACTTGAACTCATGACATTTTTCATAACTAAAAATACTTAATCAATTCAACTGCAAGTTATTGTCTGAAACAATAGTAATTTAATTTGTCACGGAACCTATTTTTCATTGTACATTATTCTTTAATGAAGCAATAGGCATTCCCCTCATTTTTTGGACCATTTATGGAGTGATTTGCGAAAATTGGCTGAATCTAAGAGTGTCAAATACCAACCTAAATTAAAAAAGACGACAATTGTATCATATTCGTGTAATTGTATCAAATTAAATTAAATTAAATTAATTATACTTAATTTAACGATTCGAATTTGATATGAAAAAATTTAAATTATGAATAATAAAAATGTCTACCCCGACAATTCGATTTTTCATATAAAAATTAAGTATTATATAATCTCAAAATCATTAATTCAAAATAATTACCTAATATCAACCCCTTAAAAATTCAAATTCACATACAATTAGATGAATATAGATGATAGAATTGGCTTGGATGAATTTAGTTAGATATCTATCCCCCCTTAAATCTATTTACCATCCAAGAAAATTTTCTAGTTCAATTTTCCAACTATTTATATTTTTCTAAGTTAGTCTTAAAATTTTAATTTTATACAAATTAATTATTTATCTATTTTTAATTTTACAAATTAGTCAATATTCAATCACTTTTAAAATATAATCGGCACACTCATTAAACTTAAATGACATTTTTATCATTTTATGTTAGAAAAATTTTTTAAAAAAAGTACAAAATAAAATAATAATTGTGTCTTGTGGTAAAAACAAAAATCCTTTAAATTTAATAAATGTATCAATCACGTACCACAAGGTGACTAAATATTCGTTAATTTTAATCAAAAAGAACTAATTTTTTAAATTAAAAATAAATAAATAAACAACCTTTATAAAATTAAAAATTTTAAAATTAACCCCAAAAAACGTAAATAGTTAAATAACTAAACTAAAAAATTTTCCTCCATTTAAAAGTTTTTAAAACAGTAGTCAATATTCACTCTAAATATATTATTATCCAACTTTTAGACCTAGTATTTTTTCAAATATATATATATATATATATTATATTTTGATCCTAAATTTTTTAAAATTTTGCAAAGTAACCACAGACAACTACAAATTAATTCATACTTTTTTATATATTTACAATATTTATCCTAAATTACTTTAAATTAATCCGTAATTATTTTTCAATTTTTACAACTTGACCCAAAATAGAGTCTCAAGTGATGATGACAAGGTTCCATTTTTAGATGATATTTCCAAATCAGACTCTTTTTTTTTTTTTGTTTCTCCAGGTTTTGGGGAACTTATTACAGTATTACAGTGCTGTCCTTGTTATTGATTATAGAAATACATCGACATCCCACGATGTCCCCCACATTTCTGTTTTATCATCATCAGCCATTTGCATCCTCTCAGGGTAGCAGCACAAGAACTTAATACTTCAGTGCATATAAAAAGATAAGGAATGATCTTTTATGAGATAAATTCTTCTGGTATGGCCAAAGTATCAAGATCTTATATTTCAGCAAAAGACTTGATTGTCCTGAATCCATGATTCTCCGGCAGAGGTCCATTTCCTGGCCGGACAGAAATTATGACCTCCAAACCTGAAATATGCATTGCAGCATCCACGAAAAAATACAATTAAACTGTGTAAGTTGCAGCTTAAAGATCCACTGTTTCTTTTCATGCTGCAATATGTAGAGAAGTGCAAAGAGAAAATCTTTAGCCATTGATTGAGTGTTAGGGGGGATGATCGTTCTTTAACTCTTAAGGATAGAAGTGAATGTTGTGTGCATAAATCGCAAGCACAAGCACAATCACATTACCTGCTGCTTTTGCAGCTGTAGCTTCTTGATAGACATCGGTAAGAAACAGAATTTCAGCAGGATTATCAACTCCAAGAGACTCAGAAATTTCTACATAACTTCTTGTTTCTTTCTTATTCCTGCACCCAAAAAGGAGAAAGGCACAAGAAGGCCATTAAAAAGGATGATGATACAATGACAAAAAGGCTTCCGAATCAAAAAAAAGTCTTTCCTTGCAAGGAGTTTTTACCCCGCTGTAGTATCGAAAAAACCACACAAGTACTTTCTCAGGTCCCCATAATTGCTGTTACCAAATAAATTTCTCTGTGCCAGTCTGCTGCCACTGGAATATATGTACACCTATGCATGAATAGGAAAGGTGATTATCACTTTCTTGCCAACATAAAATTCCCGGAATTTATAAGAAAAAAAAACCAGCAGTTCCAATAATAATTCGAAAAAAAAAAAAAAAAAAATACAAGGGGAAGTTAGGAGAGACCTTGATGCCCATAGCATGCCACCTTTCAAGCGCCTCTGGTACATCATCGAAAACAACTCCTTCTAACTCATTATTTTGGAATCCAGTATTCCAGATATGACCCTGCATAATAAGATGCTAATTAAATTAAGCAGTTGCTCCCAGAATAAAACATGTACAATACTCCCAAATTTATTAATAAAACACAGCCATAATGTGGCTATGACCAAAGAAGGTTGGAGAAAGGAAATATCACTTGAATGTATCTCTTCACTTACCTGAAGTTGCTTTAAGGAAGTGATCTTCCTGTCAGCCTTGATCATTGCCTCCACATTAGCAACCAATGCTGCAATCACCTCATTCTTTCCTGCATCATCAAGGGGGATTGGCACAGCACCAGGAATGCCCTTTTCTAAATCTTCTTCTACCTGCAAAAAGAATAGTGTGAAGGACAGCCACCTTGACTACAGAAATGATATGTTGTGCAAAGTAGCCATCCTAGAAATGTGTGCATATATCTGTTACACTTGAGAAACCATTGCATGTTACAGAAGCACATAACTGTACTATATTATACATCACAACATGCATATACTACATCTACAACAAACCTTTTATTGTGTTAGGAGGAATGAACATCTTTTGATCGAAAGATACAATTACACAAAATGCCCCCTCACTGGAAGATATGCAGAGACAAAGATGGTACATTGGTCCGTTTGACTACCAAGTTACTGTATGCTATCAAAGACATCCTCAATACACAGTTTTGTTGATACATAACTTACCTGAGCCCGTAATAACTTAATATCATCTTGAGTTTCTGGTGACTCATAAGTTGCATCTAAATGCCTTCCCACATTGTCACGAGCATATGGGAAGAGAACATCTGTGACGAATGATATTGGCGTGGTGGTACCCTCAATATCAAGAACAATGCAACGCTACAAGGAACAAGAATCAATTTAAAAAGATGGAACTCAGATTCTAGTTATCCTGAATGAACAGTTTAACAAAAAGTATTTAACAATCAGAAACTTACTCTTGATGGTTCAATACCATTATCTGAACCAACTTTTCTTGCTTTTGTGGATGTGCTTGAATTCTCAATTCTGTTTAAAACTCCATTAACACTACGAATGGGACCATGGGTAGGAGTTGACCAGTCCAGTCCTAATTGGTGAAGTTTAATGGCAGCATCAAAGAGATAGTGATAACATTCAGCCTGGCAGGTTAAGACATTGGTTAGAGTATACACATATTAAAAAACTCAGATGGTGCAAGAGACTCTTTCATCTAAGAGTTGCTTCTAGCTGGCAATTATTTTCCTGAAAATTGGTTAGAGTGTACATGCTTAGAAGTAAAAATGTAATATTAATTGAAGTAATTGGTGTAACTATGGCAAGCCAACCAACCTAAAATGGGTCACAGTTTGAGAAACACAAATAAGAATTTGCAAACCATTCAAAGGAGATGATTGACAGTAGGATGCCTAGAGGATGGTATTTTGGTACAAACAGAGATAAAAATTCCAGGTTAGCTGGACATATGTGTTATATATAAAGGTAATATAGCAAGAATGTCCTTCCAATTAATAAGAACCACCTGCAGAACATTGCTGCAAGTGCCAAACAATACGCTCAGGATCAGAAATCAACAGCATAAACCTGGGTTCTCTCCACTTTATAATAATTCTCCAGCTGGTCCTGAATAAGCGTCCTTTAAGGTTTGGGCACATGGATCAAGGAAGCGATTAAAAATAGTCCTGGTTATAAGCGGGGAAAAAAAATCCTAAATTTGCCATTATTGAACCTTAAATTTTTGAAAAACTCTAATGGGTTATAATGCATAAATTCTTAAATTTAAGAAACTACAGAAATTTCTCAAACACAACACTTTTTGTGACAGGGATATTCTTGCTCAAGCAACTGCAACACTTTCAAAAACCGCAATAGAGAAGTAAAACTGAACAGAATCTCATCTGTAAACCTTAACAGATCACGGATGGAGTTGGAATTGTGATGTGAACTTAACAATAGACTCATACAATGAGAAAGTCCATATTTGGAAGTCAAGAAGATAGATGGATATTCAAAGTATACACAAACTTACATTACCATACTATCAATTTAACAATTGAGTCCATAATAAACCTGCAAAAACAACGAACCTGAGTTTTAGCATTAATCCAGGAATCTCCCCATACATATATTCCATGGTTGCGCACCAGCACAGCTGTTGTTTTAGGGTAAGCTTTAATCTGTGACAGGAGATAATAGTCACATTTGTTACTGCTAGTGAATGTTTACAGTCATTCTGCAAACAAACATTAGATGGAGGTAATAATAATTTGATAGATATGGACAAAAGCAGAGATTCTCAGAACCCTTGACCTAACCCACTCTTAAATTTCAGCAATTAAAAAAGTAAAATTAGAAAAAGAAAGGGGAAAAAAAAAAAAAAAACCAAAATTTGTCCATCCCTTCAATTATTAAGATCGAGACAATTAGAGGTGGATAAACTGACAAATAGTCTTCATAAAAATGCCATATCATTTCATTTGAAGCACAGAAGATGCCAAAGGAGTAATAAGAGAAGAATAACATGAAATATAAGAACACTGAAACAACAAAACAATATGTTCACACATGAACTTATCATTAGCGGAGAAGTATGTAAAGTGGATCCTACTTATTTTCAACAGATTGGACCCAATTTATAAAGAATGAAAGAGGCATCTTCCTATCCTATACACCATGAAATTTCCTGTAATGCCATCAAATCATCATTCCTGCACCACTCTACAAAATGCCTTTTAAGATTTATAATAGTACATTATAATCTATAGAAGTATAAGGCTCACTGGAAAGAAAGAAAAAAAAAAAAAAGAGAGAGAGAAAATGAACCAAATAAATGGGTTTTGAAGAGGGAAATCTTAGATAACATACTGCTTCAGCAAGAGAATCTGTGAGTTCACGCTCATGTGCAGTGTTCTCAATAATTGGAACTACAAGTTCATCATAATAACCGTGTCCCTGGATTCCTTTGATCATTTCCATATGAGTGATCTGCACATAGAAAGCCACAAGCAGCATGAAAATGAAATAATTGAATGATATAAAATAAAACGGAGGGTAAAAGATAAGATTAAAGTATGTTTGTGGATACTCTTCCTAGTATTTGTAAAGGATGTGGGAGGACTGAAAGACTTCATTAAAAAATTGGCAATCCAGCTAGTGTATTCAGTATTTTTAAGAAAGTGAACTTCAAAGAACAAATGCATTGCTTAAGGTGAGAGCCACTTTGGTGTCTTTATCTGCATCAAAAGGTTCCTTCTGGCCAAGCAAATGGAGCATTGTTAATGCTGAGTCTGGGACTTCCAGCCCAAAAAATGAAGCTATCTTCACATGACCTCCTACTGAAATTTTAAATTTTAGTATGACCAAAAGGATATCAATAGATACCATAAATATTCCAAAAACAAAGGCCACTCTGGCTCCTAAATACTGACTTTAGTTATACTCTTTATTTTCTTCTCTGATGCATACCTCTTAGTATTAGTTCCATTTAGTTATTTTTAGTGGTTATTTTGTACTAAAGTCTCATATATTGTTCCTTTACTCCAACCAAGTGTTTTTTCCAGCTTCCATCCAAATTAGATTTGCCCTTATTTCTTTAAAATTTATTTGAGATTATATACCAACCAATTTCCAGAAATAATCTGGTGGTCAGCATGCCTTGTTTTCTTCATCTATAATTGCATCCAGTTACTCCAACTGATAGACAAAATATCAAAATCCAACTTAATTCTTCACTGACATTCACTAAAAGAAATATACAAAACAAAACCACAAGATGAAAGGTATTTCCAATCTTATGCTTCTCTAAGCTGTACAGAAACAAAACTAGAAATAGATGATACAAAGCTTACATATCTGCAGCTCTGAAAACAAAATGAGAGGCGAACCTAATTAGAGGAACAGTTAAAGATATAGGATGGCAAAGTGTAGGTCCACATATTTACCCGGAATTCTTTTGAATAGGGAGTGATCATTGTCACAATGCAGGACTCCATTCCATGACTATGAATTACAGCACCAGCATTACGCATTTCGTATGCCTGGAAATCAGTGTGATATTTTTATATAAGTAAGAAATTTTGCTATGTAGAAAGCCCAACTCATCTCAGAAAAAAGCCTTGAATAGAAGAAAACAAAATGCAGGCATCTAAGTTAATATGGTCATGGTTGCCATTTGCTTATACGTTGCAGTAACCTAGTTCCATCAAGTGAAATATACTAGTTATCATAACGAAAAAAGGTAAAAGATTTAAGGGGGAAAAAATGAACGGAAGCAAACTGATTTTAAGTATCAGTACCAAAGCATTTTAAGTTTCATTCATTCTTTCTATCCCTTTTTCAGTAAGAATGCAGGAAGTCAAATACAGACACAAACGCAAAAGAACTAAAGAGAAAAAAGAAGAATATAACTTAAATTTTCTTCTATGAGATGCAAATTGCAATCTTGAAGAGATAATTGCACTTTTTGTTAATCAAATAGCTATTGCAAACACTATCTATCTACTAAAATGTCAATGCATTCAACACCACCATCTTCAGCCAGCCTCCATCAAACAGCATTGCGATTAACTTTGTCTTCTTCTTTTTTCCCCATTATAGATTCCTCATTTAGTGACTCAACTTCGGATCAACATTTAACCTTTAAAAAAGGCCTTGAACCTTTTTCACTGAAGGAAAACTGACCAAATTTCTACTTCAGTAAAAGACCGATATTTAATGAGGAAGCCTCCATCAAACAGCATTGCAATTAACTTTGCCTTCTTCTTTTCTCCCCCCTTCTAGATTCCTCATTTAGTAACTCAACTTCGGATCAACATTTAACCTTTAAAAAAGGCCTTGAACCTTTTTCACTGAAGAAGCACTGACCAAATTTCTCCTTCAGTTAAAGACCAATATTTAAATGAGGAATAAGATTTATACCTTCATGAACAGAGGACCACAGTCAGAACATTTAGGAGGCTTATGAGGGTAAGGCTTAGCCAGTGGCTCAGACAGTATGGATCCTGTTGGAGACAGAACATACATGTCCTCCTCCACCATTCTTTCCTTTTGCACACCTATCCAATGAAAGCCGACATACCATCAACTTCAAGAAAACCGCATGCCAATAAATAACTAAGAATACATTTACTCAACATAAATAGAGTGCATAATTTTATTAAGGAGGCAGAAAACTCTAATTTTTACCCATAAAAATCACAAGTTTAACACATAATAATAATAATAAAGAAAGAAAGAAAGAAAGAAAAAAGACAAAAGAGGTCTTCCCAACATCTTTGTAGAAACCCACAAAAATTCCAAAGGAAAGAAAACCCATACAACTCATATCTTTCAATACAAAAATAATCCTGAGTTGTACCTGAAGGGGACATGACAATGAGCTGCTGAGGTTTAGGGATTGAGTCATCATGAACTTTAATGGTGATGCTTCCACCGGTTCCAGAAACCCAACCCAGATGATAAAACTGACGACAGAGGTCAGCAATCAAGACCTTGGTTTCCTTAACTTTGCCACCCTCCAAATATGCTTGAGATGCTGATGATGTCGCCATTTTCGCAGCTCCGTTTACAGCTAAAGGTACTGCAAATGCCGCAGCCATTGTACTATACAAATCCTCAGATTCGGTAAATGGCAATTCAAGACTTTGAGGAGAGAGAGAAAGAAAAAGAACAAAAAAAAGTAATGGTGGATGATTCTCTTCTCTTTCTTCACTTGTGGGAACAAAAATTTTCTATCGGTTACTGTATTTATTTTTCCGAGGTTTTATTTATCGTAGGTTTGTCGAAAGATGGAATAACTTTGCCCGGTTAATAATTCTAATTTTGACTCATTAAGTTGTTAATTATTGTAATTACCAAAAAAAAATTGTTAATTATTGTATTTTCATACCAACCTTTTCATTTATTTCACGTATATTAAATTTTTTTTTTTTTTTAATTTTGATGTATTTCGACAATGTCTAAGAACGCATAACCTTTTAAATTATAAACGAAGTTACTATTCATTAAAGGTAAATGTTCTTGACATAACGTATATTAATTAAAAATTTAAATATGAACATTTAAATTTAAATAATGATTTGTTTAAAGAATTTTTTTTTTCAAAATAAACTCATAATCTTTAATAAATTTATCTAAAAAGTCAATAAAGCCATGTTTGATCGGAAAAAAACCTTGAAACATTATTAATTTAAAATCTTCACTTCTTATTACTCTACTTCTCTTAGATCAAAATTTTAGGGTTTATTTGTACATGTATTATTTTTAAGGGAAAAAAAATTTACATAATGATGTAAGCATTTAATATTTATTATAAAATTGTACTATAATTATGAATTTTTATTATAAATATGTAAAATAATAATGATGATAATAATAAATTGGTATAGATAGAACATTTATGCTTTTATCTACGAGGTATTTTAATTTATTTGCATCAAATTAATTGTTATGATTGAAAGTTAAAATAATTAAATAATTTATGTATATTTTTGTAATAGTGGGTTCATATTTTTATTAACGACATTGTTTTGAATGTAAAATGTCATTGTAATAAATTGTGAATGTGTTAGTAAAACTTGTGAATAAAAATTGGTTATTTTAGTCCTTATATTATTATCATTTGGACAAACAAGTTCTTATTTTTATTTTTTGGATAATCGGATCTCATTTTATTTTTAATTGAATAAAAAGTCCTTTCAACAAAATTTTAATAACTTTTAGTGACTGAAATTCATATGCCAAGTACGTGTATGTTCTATGAACGAAATTTTTATCATTTACAATCTTGATAACTAATTAAAATATTAATAAATCCTCAATTCTTCCAATAAAATTATCTTAAAATAAAAAATAATCAGAAATTGAAAAATTGGATGAAAGTGAAGGAAACAAAAATTTCACTAAGATGTGAATATGTTAATAGCATTGTAAATGACAAAAATGTCCTTCATGAGACATACACATACTTAGCTCATGAATTTTGGTGGTTAAAAATTATCAAAATTTTTTATAACAACCCCTTTATCGAATTAAAAATAAAATAAAATCCAATTATCTAAAATAGAAACATGTTTGCCCAAACAATAATAATATAAGAATTAAAACGATCAATTTTCTAACTTATAAATGTATTTGTAATAAACTTACCAAAAAAAAAAGTATTTGTAATAAATTCTTATGCTCAAATTGGAAACCCCAACTTGAGTAGGTCCTTGTCCAAGTTGTTTCGTATATATATTGAGGGAGAGAATAGTTAGTTCAGTCTCAATACTATTTTCGAGTAGTTGATTCAACCCTTAAATTTTATTTTTAACTCTATTCTATCATCAATCAATTTTTAAACTTACAATGTGACTATTACTGTTCGTATTATGTATAAATTTTTTTTAAATTTTTTTTTTCACACCATAATAAATATTATCAAAATTTTCTCTTTTTATTCTACCAATTAATTATTTTGTCATATGTCTATGTTATCAATCAATGAATATAGAACAAAATAATTAATTGGTAAAATAAAAAAAGAAAAGTTTCATAATAAATATTATGATGTGGTTTTTTTTTTTTTTTTTTAAATTATATGTAATACAAACATTAATTATTATATATCTTAATTATAATGATAATTAATTTCTATATTATTAATAAATTTAAAAATATTTTCAACATATTAAAAAACAAAATTCCAATTATACTCTTTGTATTTTTTTTTTTTTAAATTTACTTATAACTTGTATGGAAATCTACTAAGGGACTACATTGTAAGTTTAAAAATTAATTAAGGACTGAATATAGCTAAAAATAAAATTTATGGACTGAATGGGCTACTCAAAAATAGTTCTGAGACTAAACCGACTATTTTCCTTATATATATATTTCTCTCAAGAGGTCTAAATGCTTTATTTATAGAGAAAATAGTTGGTTCAGTCCCTAAAATTTGTTTTTAACTCTATTATGTCATCAGTTAATTTTTAAACTTCTAATGTAGTCCCTAAGCAGGTTTCCAAACAAGTTACGGGTAAAATTTCTCTTTTTTTTTTTTAATACAAAGATCATAGTGTGAATTTTTTTTAATATGTTAAAAATATTTTTGAATTTATTAATATTATAAAAATCAATTATCAATATAATTAAGATACATAATATTATTAATATTATAAAAATCAATTATCAATATAATTAAGATACATAATAATCAATGTTTATATTACATTTAATTTTTTAAAATTTTTTTGCACCATAATAAATATTATTGAAATTTTTTTTTTTATTCTACCAAATAATTATTTTGTCATATGTGTAAGTTATTAATCAATGAATAAAAAATTAAAAAATTAAAAAAATTAAATGTAATACAAACATTAATTATTATGTATCTTAATTATATTGATAATTGATTTTTATAATATTAATAAATTTAAAAATATTTTCAATATATTAAACAAAAAATCACACTAAAAAAACAAAAAAAAAGAAATTTTACCAGTAATTTGTTTGAAAATCTACTCAGGAACTATATTAGAAGTTTAAAAATTGATTGAGAACAAAATATAGCTAAAAACAAAGTTTAGAAACAAAACCGACTACTCAAAAATAGTTCTAGAACTGAATCAGCTATTTTCCCTTATTTATATTTCTCTTAATATGTATAAGTTTTTCATTACATTCACTCGTCTATATCTTTTAAAGAGACATAAATACTTTGTCTATGCTATAACTCTTGAGGCATAAATAAAATGTCTATATTATTTTTAATGAGATACAAATTTTGTACATATACTAATTTAATCTTCACACAAAAAAATAATAAAAAAATTTGAAATTAAACTGGTATATCGATAAATTGTTAGCATGTTCCATGCATGCGACTTATTTCTCTCTATCTTTATCACATATCTAGATAACAATGCTCTTTCTACTTTTTACTTGTTACAAATAATATAATACAACATGAATAGTATATTTAGGTGAGAGTACCATTTTTTTTTTTTTTTTAGTAATTGTTTAAACTTCATTAAAAAAAAAGTGAAAAATTACACAATGAATGAATAAACATCATCCATAGGTAATAGGGAAAATACCAACCTAATCAAGTTAGGTGGAAATACATTACTCAACCTAAATAATTTAGGTGAGTTAAAAACTGATAATAAAAAAACTAAAACAAATGACATGATCATCTTTTCTACATCCATAGCATCTTGGTCTCCATTCTCAAGGTTTATCTGCAAAGAAGGCTTGAAATTATCTTCTCCTTTTAACAACAATCAGGAGATCCTGGACACATCAGCAATCTTAAAGAGAGTCTAAGAAAAAGACTAAAGAGAGTCTAAGAAAAAGACTAAAATCAAACAAAGGGCTCAAATCTGAACTGAGTAGATAAATATATTCTTTATTAAGAAGAAAATAATTTAGATTTATAAAGATCATTTAGAATCTTTGCAAATAGGTTCGAAAAATTCACAAATACTCAGAAGGTAAAAAAAAAAAAAAAAAAAAAAGAGAAGAAGAGGATTCTCCGGCCAAAAAAAAAAAAAACTCTAACAGGAGCCTGAGCTTTTTGACCAGAGAATAAGAAACCCACTGAAGAAGAGGAGGAGGTGGCGCACAACGGGGAGAAGCTAGGGTTTTTTGGTGGAGAGAAAAGGGAGTTCCCAGAGGGAGCTTTCTAGGTGAGAGTACATAATACTATCACGATCTTTATTGTACATATAAAGAAACGAAAGCATGTACATTATTGTACATAATGCACAGTTTGTTTCAATACTAACCATAATAATTTCACATTACAAAGTACCAAAACGGTAGCATGTAGATGGTGTCTAGAGATGTTAATGAGTCAAATATTTCGTGAATAACTCGTTTATCTTTGATTAAGACTCGTTTGTTTATTAAACAAAGAAAGTCAAAATTTTTTAAACTCACATATTATTTGAACAAATTTGAATAGTATTCTTCGAACAAATTATAATATTTACATATAATGTAAAAATTATTATATATTAATACTTTTTTATTTAAATTTATGCATATATTTTTAAATACAACTCGTATTTCAAATTAACTTCTAACTTAGACTTAATTTCAAATTAATTTAAAAGTTAAACGAGTTTAATATAAATAAAAAATTTTAAACTAGACAAATAAATAATCAAATAAAATTTAAAATTTAAAATATTAATTAAGTAATAAAATTTATTTCAACGTATTTAAAAATTAAATAAATCAAATTAAAATATCTGATATTCGGTAGAATTCAATTCGATTACCCTAGAATGACGACTCCAACAACTACTAGCATTGGAGGCCTTTTGTGCGACTGCCAGTTTCGTAGGAGGTCAAGTGTGATTTAATTGTATGTGTATATATATATATTTCATTGGTTATATATGTAGTCTTTTTTAATGGTTCATTAGACTTAATCAAAGGAAAATATAAATAATCATGACATTGCAATTATTGATTAAAATATAATTACGAAAACAGGGCATGCTTCATGCTTCTCATGGGCATATTAAATATTTAGATAATTATAAATGGTCTTTTTATGGATTATATACCAATTTGTACCTCACATAGTTTATTTTTTTTTATTTTTTTTAATCTCCAATACAACACATTTTAATAAAAATAAAATGGGATAGTTTATTGAATTGGTCCTATAAACTTTTATTAATTGAGTCTCTTAATTTTTTCTTTTATTTATTTATTTAGCCAATAAAAATCTTGTTTTGAAGATTTTATTTCCCAATTAAGTTGCTTTTAAGACTATTATAATAGTCAGATAGATCTTTAATTTTTATAATGTTAAAGGGACTTAGCTAGGAATGAATTATATAATTAGGGACCAAATTTATAAATTATACAAAAGAAAATTACTCATCATTCTCGAATTAGATCTTATATTTTTCTTTCTTCATGTTATTAGATCTTATAATTATTTACGATTATCTGACTCGATCATTTTGGTTAATTTTTTCGAATAATCTAATCGTTTTGGTCATATGTTCATCACTTAAACAATTTTTTTAAGACATTTTTAATTCAAGCAAATTGGCATAAATAGTCCCCAAACTATTCACCAAAGTGATCCGGTTTTGGATCTTTCTTCCTATTCATATTTTTTTGTTTCAATTTTCAAATAGCAAACCTGGTGTTTGGTCAGTGGCCTCACAGTTTCATTAAAGTTGTCAATGTGTTTATCAACACCAACAAGACTTTATCATCATCATCTTCATGGGATCTTTGTATATATATAAGCAAGCATCATTTTTTGAAGATTCGTGTTTTCTTTGAATTTGGATTTATTTAAACAAAAAAAAAAAAAAAAAAAAAAAAATTTACAGAAAAATTCTCGAGGGGATGGCTGCCGACTATGAATGATCTAGTGTTTTAATTGTAAAGAAAAGGAAGGGGAAGAAGAAGGAGGGATGGCAGTGGTCGCGACAGTGGCCCACAGAAAGAACAAGAGATTTAAAAATTAAAAACCCTAATCTTCAAAATTTTAAAAATTCTATTTTAGGACTTAAAAAAAAAAAACATAATGACTCATAACTTTCTATGAAATGATCATTGACCACCTTCATATTAAGAGTGTGTTTGGATAAACATTTAATTAGAAAAAGTGAGAATTTTGGTTCCCCAATATCCCTACATATTTGGGCATTATTTTTTTTTTCAATTCAAGTTTGTCCTCCCAAAAAAACACCTATAAAACATATCTATAAAATTTGTGGACCTCACCTTATTTAAAAAATATATAGTAGTAATAAAATCACCCTTACACACTTTTCCTAAAACAAACATTTTCTTACATATACAATTATTACAACTATATAACATATATATTTAACTCTCACTTTTTCTAACAATAAATCAATGTAAAAAAAGTGGGAGACAACTTTCATTTTGAATGAAAATTTGTCTCAAATAACCCATTTTTTTTTCTAGTTTAGTGGTTATTCAAACACACCCTAATTTTTTATAAATGGACAAAAATGCCCATTGGTTTTGTCTTGGAAAAGTCAAAATTTTGATTTTTGACCAATTTAAAGGCAAAAATAGATGGAAGGGTAATTTGTAGAACTTTTTAAAAGTTTGAGTGCAAGTGATGAACATTTTTAAATTTAAGTGCAAAAGCTGAATTTTGAAAAAATCAGGTGCAACAGGGATATTATTTCATCTCCATCTCCACGCACCAGCTTCTCAATTAAATTCCCACTCATATTATTGAAGGAAATGAGTCTGAGTTTGGTTAGATTTTTGATGCCACGAAGTTTGTCGTCTGTTTCTTGTAGAGTTGAGAGGGAGGGAGGGAGGGAGGGAGGGAGGAAGAGAGAGAAAGAAAGAAGAGTGGGAAAGTGAGCAGAGTGGTGGAGTGTGTGTGCGCGTGAGAGAGAAACAAAGCCTGATGTGTGTATACAAAGCGACACGTAAGTCCCCAGTATTAGCAATAGAATGAATACAAACTACTACTATATACATATTAGTATTTCATGCTCAATAGAAGTAGAAGTAGATGCCGACGGTCGGTGGTAATGGTGGTGCTACAATAGTTTGGAAGTAGTACAAGATTTTTTTTTTTGTTTAATTCAAGTGCTTACAGCATAATGTTTTATTGTATTGGGTTTAGTGCGGAAAGAGTATTCTATATTCCTTTTTACTTTACGATGTTACAAAAAATCAAGGGATGGGAAAATATAGCAATTGTCTTTATAGTAGTGATAATTTTAGCAACCATGCATGAAATTGCCTTCCAAGCTTTCCAACCTGCAAGAAGTTCAAAACGGAGAGAGGGGTATCTCCGATGTACCATCCGATGATTAACTCGGTGGTGAAACAAGGAGACTATTGTAATAGTGAGGGTGTTTCTAAGAGTGTCTTTGCATGTAAGAGTTGTGAAAAACTTATTCTCTCATACCTCTTATAATGCTTATATGATTATATAAGAGACAAGGATATTAGTTGGGATTTGTGCCACTTTCCTGATGTTCCACTCATCCCTTGTATTTCATACAAGCTCTGGCATGGTTCCACATGTTTATCATTGATAGATTCTAATTATTTATTAAAATGAGTTTAATAACTCATTACAAACTAATTTGATCATATTTCCATATGCCCACGAGGAGTACCCCCTTAGAACTTCACTTTTTGGAGTCTTTATGTGAAGTCTGGTGGCAAAGTACTCCAAGCGAAGTCAGGCTGGTGTATTTTCGAAGTACTCTTCTTTCCTTATCTTGAGCGAAGTCAAAATATACTCTGCATAATTTATTCTTTATGCATCGTGTACACCTTTTCCTTTTATCTTCGCATGAAATAAAGTGAGGAAGTCAAACTTCGCAACTTTCGTATAGATGATAAAGAAAGTTCTTCTATTGGTATCTTCAATTTCCTCAATATCTTTCTGGATTGGGAAGATATCACTGTTGTTGAGTGACCTTGGTCCTTTCCAATGAAGTTGTCATATACATCGCATTTTTTTTTTAAAGGTAATATACTTCACGCAAGGAAGTCGTAATACACTTTTATTCTTGTAGCGAAGTTGCAAGATACTCTTGTGTTCTTCTCTTTTGTTAGCGAAGTTACAAAATACTCTGCACACATTTTTAACTAAGTTATAAAATACTCAGCATTTTGCAAGATACTCCGCGATACTACTATTTATATTTTCTTTTCTTTTCTTTTTCAGTATACTTCGGATAATATTTAAAATATAAATTTAGACTTCGCCAATAAATTATAAGTATACCTCGCTTTTTGAAATCTCATATAGAGATTACATCTCGCTTTTTTGAAATTTCAGGGAGAGATTTATCTCATTTTTGTTTGAAATTTCGAAATAGAAAATTATCTCTTTTTGTTTAAAATTTGAGATAGAGAAGTATCTCTTTGTTTAAAATTTGAGATAGAGAATTATCTCTTTTGTTTGAAATTTCAAATCGAGAATTATCTCTTTTGTTTGAAATTTTAGATAGATTATCTCTTGAAGGTTGCGATATACTTTGCGTTGATTATCTCTTGAAGGTTGTGATATACTTTGCATTTGTTTGACCTCTATAGGCACCTTCTGTCAAGTGTAATTTTTCGGCCAACTTAAGAATATACTGGGGCCAACGTCAAAGAATTCCATGAAGAGAATTCCATAACTAAAATAAGAGAATTCTATGAATAAAATATAAGAATAAACACACTAACATCAAAGAATTCCATAAATAAAATAAGAGAATGAAGGCACCAAAATCTAAGAAGTCTATAATAAAATAAAAGAATGAAAATATATCTTCATATATTTTACAAATATATCTTCATAGGCCAACGTTAAAGAATTTCGTGAATCAAAAGAATGAAGACATATATATCTTTGAGCTATGCTAGAAATACATATTTCTTGGGGCCAATCTTAAAGATTTTCGTGAATCAAACAAAAGAATGAAGGTATACCTTTGGCCCCTTCTTGAACCGTGTAAGAGATAAAGCCAAAGATTCACTTTCTTGCAGACTTTGTGAGGATTTTCATCATCTTGAAATTGCAATTTTTTCCTTTATCATCTCCTTTCATAGACTGAATGTCTTGATTGATGATTTTCAGAGATTTGTAATAAAGTTGTAGGCCAAGAAGAAGTAACTTGTTGTGGAATAGAAAATAGTAACCAGAATAGTAGCCTCCCAGTTCACACTTGGTGGAGGATCTTGTGCCATAGCCACAACTCATGAAAATTTGTAGAAGAATAGAAAATAGAAATCATTTCCCGGTGACAAGAACCAAACTGATGTTAAAAAAAATCAAAGGATGGAAAAATATAGAAATTGTCTCGATAGTGGTGATAATCTCAACAACTATGCATGAAATTGCCTTCCAAGCTTCCTAACCTGCAAGAAGTTCAAAATGGAGAGGGGGCATCTCCGATGATTAAGTTAGTATATAATCAAGAAAACGGGAGTGAATCAAGGAGACTATTGTAATAGTGAGGGTGTTTCTAAGAGTGTCTTTGCATGTAAGAGTTGTGAAAAACTTACTCTCGCATATATACCTCTTATAATGCTTATATGCTTATATAAGAGACAGTGGATATCAGTTGAGATTTGTGCCATTTTCTTGATGTTCCACATATGAATTTCAATTATTTATTAAAATGAGTTTAATAACCCATTACATCCTTAGAACTTCACTTTTCAAAGTCTTTATGTGAAGCCTGGTGGCGAAGTACTTCAAGCAAAATCGGGCTAGTGTATTTTCGAAGTCCAACACATGGTGACTTTTATTGCTCATTCACTTTACTTTTCTTTTATTTATCTCTTCTTGGGTGTATGTTGTTACTACTATGTTGCCGCTGGCAAAAGAGAAAAGGCAAGGAGACCTTCTTCCACCTTTTTTGAGATCCGTTCACTTCATCGCTTGAGGATTAGGCATAGTACCTTCTTCCACCTCACCTATTTCTTTCCTTTACTTTTCCTCAAGGATAATCAATTTACTCTTAGGAAACCGCCTATCTTGAAACACAAACTTTCTCCCTTGTAAGCTTGGGTAAGGTAAATCCCAGATAAATTCGACAAATGTTCAAACGATTCCAAGGGATCATCCTCCATTTCCCTCCAACATAATGTGTATATACATATGAATATAATTTTTTTTTTTATTTGTTTATTTTAAAAATTGAAAAAACAAAAATTCCTGTAAGCATTTTTTTTTAATCTAACGGTACATTTGATAGAAAAAATTGACGGAAGGACTAATTTCACACAATTAAAATGATTCAAGGATCAATTAAAATAAAAAATTTAAATAAGAACCAATTCCACCAAAGGTGAATAGATAGAAATCTATTTATTCCAATTTGAAATTCAATAACTCTTATAATTATATAAATATGTGATGAACACATGACTAAAGCGGTAAGAAAGTAAAATTATTATAGTTTGAAAGTGTATAATTTTCTATTATCCAAATAATATATAAAAAGGTTGGTGAATTTAATTCCAAATATTTAAAATTTTAGTATGTTTAATCTTAAATATATATATTTTTTTATATTTTAGATCTAAAATAAATTATATTTTAGTAATTTTAAGATGAAAAAATATTTAAATAAAAATAATAAATATTCGAAAATCATTATACTATTATTATTATTTTTTTTTAACGTCAAAAGGATCAAAATCACCAAAATTTAATTTATTTAAAATCTAAAACATCAAAATTAAATATTTAATTTCAAAACCTTTCACCAATCTCTCTAATATATATTTATTTAGTGATAAAGCTAACATATAAATTGAGTATGAATCCATTCTATTCTCTCTAAACAATAGTACACTCTCCTTAAAGATGAAGAGGAATTATGGAGAATGAAATCTCACATATCATGGTTACAAGGGGGAGGGGATCTTAATACCTCCTTCTTCCACAAATCCACTCTAGCCAACCAAAGAAACAACAAAATTATAGCTATTAAGAATCAGGATGAAATGTGGCTTCTTGACAATCCATCTATTACGAATTACATTAAAAATCACTTTAAAATTTTCTTCACAACAAATCAAAATCTATACTCCCCTCACCTCTCATCTCCATACTCTCCCTCATAACTGTCTTTCCCTTCATGAATGAGACAATCTCTCAGCGATCCCTTTAGAATATGATATTTATAATGCTTTATGTTCTTTTCACCCCTACAAAAGCCTGGGTCCCGATGGGTTCCACCCTATTTTCTTTCAAAAATTTTGGAACCTATTGAAACAGAAAATTTAGGAGTGACAATATTGGACCCGACACGACAATTCGACACGAACACGACACGAAAATAGCGAGTTCGGGTTGAGGATTAACGGGTTCGTGTCAGAGCGGGTCAACCCGTTTAAGTTTAATCGTGTTTGGGTTGTAAATGGGTTGAACCCGCTCAACCCGTTTCTGACCCGCCAACCCGTTTAAATAATAATTAATTTTTTATTTTAATTATTATT
>JAXGGT010000162.1:8585734-8603392 GCA_035583425.1 Marsdenia floribunda | reverse complement strand
CATTGACAAATGCTACAAACTTCATGGATATCCCACCAGTTTTGGAAGGGGTAAACGGTTAGCAGGAAATGTTCACAATGCAGATCCTTCTGATCAAACCTCAGGAAGTACAACATTTGATCCAGCTATTCTTGCTTCAACGGGAATTACACAAGATCAATTACAACAGTTGGTGAACATCTTGAAGCTAAATGGACCAAATGAGGAAGCAGGAGGAAATTCAATTGATCAAAGTACAACATTAACTACATTTGCAAGTATAAATAGTGAATTCCTTTATAATTCTATTGGTAAATATACGTGCTTATGTTGTGGAATAGTTGATGAACCTTGGATTCTTGACAGTGGTGCCACAAATCACATGACTCACAATAAGTCCTTTTTTGTTCAACTTAAGCCATTAAAAACGGCTTTCAATGTTATTCTTCCTAATGGTACTTCAGTGAAAGTTGAATTTTCTGGAACTGTTACTTTTACCTCAAACCTTACCTTAACTAATGTTCTATATGTTCCTACATTTAAGTTCAATCTCATATCAATAGAAAAACTTTCCAATTGTCTTCAATGTACTGTCCTTTTCACACCTTCTCATTGTTTTTTGCAGGCCCCTTCAATGAAGAGGCCACATGTTCTTGGTAAAGTTCATAATAGTCTCTATTTTCTCCACACCTATCCAACTGCAAGAATTGTTACAAGTAAACTTCCTATCGTTTCTTGTATTTGCAAATTTTTCACACCTTTTATTGCTCATTCCTTCTTATCTGAAACCAGTATCCCTAATACACAGTTATGGCATTATAGATTAGGTCATTTACCTATTGACAAAGTTTGTAAACTTAATTTGGGATCTGAAATAAAGAAATGTTTGCCTGATATCTATGTTATTTGTCCTAAAGCTAAGCAAACCAGGCTACCTTTTTCCTTTAGTACTACCACATGTGCACATTCTTTTGATATTGTTCATCTTGACATTTGGGGACCATATCACACACCCACATTCAAGGATTGTAGATATTTTCTTACTATAGTTGATGACCATTCTTGTGCCACTTGGACTCATCTTTTAAGTAGTAAGAGTAATGCCTTTACCTTAATCAAATCTTTCGTTTCCATGGTTAAGACTCAATTCTCAACCACTGTTAAGATTTTTAGAAGTGACAATGCCCTTGAATTAGGATTAAGTAAAGAGGCTCTTGCTTATTTTCAGACTGAAGGAATTCTACACCAAACCTCTGTTAGACAAACACCTCAACAAAACGGAATTGTAGAAAGAAAACACAGACATTTGTTGGAAGTTTGCAGAGCTCTTTTGTTTCAATCTAACCTGCCTTTACATTTATGGGGGCATTGTTTGCTTACTGCTACCTACTTAATAAATAGCTACCCTACTACTCTTCTAAAGAACAAAAGCCCTTATGAAATGCTACATGGGAAAATACCATCTTACTCGCATTTAAGATCCTTCGGATGTCTTTGTTATGTTAGTACACCTAAACAAGGTAGAGATAAACTCCAATCTAGAGCACAAGCTTGTATCTTCATTGGATATCCTATAGGACAAAAAGCCTATAAGGTTCTAGATCTTTCAACCAACAACATTCTTGTTTCTAGAGATGTTATATTCCATGAACATATATTTTCTTACCATTTATCTTATTGGAAACACTATGTTAGTGGTTCTTTCCTTCCCATTCCCATCTCTGATCATTTTGACAATCTTAACAATATTCAACCTGTTGAATCTTCCATTGACCATGTCAACAGTTCCACAAATCATATGCATACCACTTCTAATACTTCTACTTCTATACACACTACCAATACTCAAAATACAGCTAGACCTCAAAGAATCAGAAGACCACCTGCTTATTTACAAGATTATTCTTGCAATTTTCATACTCATGTTATTCCCACGGATCATCTTACTGATTTTCAACACATTGCTACTACTGTTCCCACCGATCACCTGACTAATTCTCAACATACTGGTACTTTCTTTTCTAAACACACTGTCATTACCAAGGATCACAATCATACACAACCACAGCATTTATTTGAGCCATTGAATTATGAGGAAGCCTCTTCCATTCCTGAATGGCAACTAGTAATGCAGCAGGAGTTTGATGCACTTACGGCCAATAACACATGGGACTTGGTTACTTTACCAAAAGGAAAAAAGGCAATTGGATGCAAGTGGGTTTATAAGATTAAATACAAAGGTGATGGTTCCATTGAAAGGTGTAAAGCTAGGCGAGTAGCTAAAGAGTTCACACAAAAGGAAAGGATTGATTATACTGAGACATTTTCACCTGTGGTAAGAATGACTACAGTAAGATGTTTGATTACTATTGCAGTTAAGAAAGGGTGGACACTTTTTCAGTTGGATGTGAATAATGCATTTCTTCATGGGTGGCTGGATGAGGAAGCTTAATTATCTCACCAATACAAAGCCTGACATTACATTTGTTGTACAGCAGTTAAGTCAGTTTCTTAAAGAGCCTAGACTCCCTCACTTCAAGGCTGTTAACCATCTACTCAGGTACATAAGTGGAACGTTAAACATTGGAATCTTCGTCAGTAAGTCCAAAGATTTTAATGTCACTGCTTATTCAGATTCAGATTGGGGTTCTTGTTCAGATACAAGAAGGTCTGTTAGTGGATATGTTGTGTTTTTAGGAGATACTTTGATTTCTTGGAAATCAAAGAAACAGCCAGTGGTTTCATTATCTTCAGCATAAGCTGAATACAGGGCACTAAGCAAGGTGACAGTTGAGTTGGTTTGGCTACATAGATTGCTTGAAGAGTGCTCGATTATCCCTCTCACCTATAACAGCTTATACAGACAGTCAAGCAGCTATGCAATTGGCTAAAAATCCAGTTCATCATGAGCGTACAAAGCATGTGGAATTATATTGTCATTTCATCAGGGAGAAAGTAATTGCTGGTTTTATACATCTATGCCATGTACCTAGTACAGAATAGTTTGCAGACATCTTAACCAAAGGTCTAACAGGTCCTTTACATTATGATATGATTTGCAAGTTAGGAGTTTGCATTTCTCCAAACACCAACTTGAAGGGGGGTGTTGAAGACTGCTGTAAATATCAAGAAGTTTTACACAAAAAGAATCAGCTGTCAAAGAATATCAAGGGAATAGGATAATAAAATATCTTATATTAGTTAGTTAATTGAGATAGTTATTATCCTAGTCAGCAGGGTGAGGGTGAGATTTTTATTTTCTATACAGCTTTTCTTCGGTTATATAAAGACACTGATGTATTTCATTTTTGATATCAAAATAAGCAGCAGAAGCATTTTCCATATTTTTTAGTTTCTTTCTCTTTTCAATTTCAAACAATTCTGTTTTTCTTCCTTTTCATTCTTCAATTTTAACAATTCTTTATGGCAAGAATTCGCAACTATGCATTCCAACATACCTCTCTTATTATCCCAAAACACAGACATCTGCACCTGGCTAAAGGCAAATTTAACATATGATATTATACTGGAACACAACATACAGTGGAAAACTTTTTTCGCCTTCACTTGTTGGAGTTTTTGGACTTCTAGAAATAATCCTCTCTTCCTCAAATCAACCCCACACATACCCTTCCAAACAACATATGCTTTGTCGCTCTTTTGAATTCCTTGATTCAGCCAACTTCTTTACAAAAATCAAAACAAAAAATTGAATTTTTCTCCAGGAAACCTCCCCCTATAGATTTTAAATTTTATAGGTGTAATGATTATTTGTGTAAGAAAATATTTTTTTTTTAGAGAAAAAATATGTAATATTATTTTATTAATAATATAAATATTATTTAATTAAAGTGGGATCAACAAAGCAATTATGATATTTTTACTTTTTATTTTTTTTATTCTAGCATAATGAAGTGGCATACCTAGTAAATATAACTGGAGGATAGAATTCAAAAAAATAATATTCAAACATGTAAGGTTATTAAAAAATATAAATTTTTTACTCAATTTCAATTAAGTGATAATGCAAACTTAATTTGCTGGATCCTCCTAACCATGTTTCGGGCCACTAGCTATATTCCCATTTGCTTAGCATTTCTTATTTAGTTAATGACCCGTAACATCATTTTCCTGTAACAGTTGGATCCTGTTTGTGTTTGTACTTCTCCTTTCCTATTAATATATATTTCCTTTATTCACCAAAAAAAAAAAAAAAAAAATGAAAAAATGAAAAAGCTAACATATAAATTGACCATTTTAACCTTCCTAACCGTGAAGATTTATTGGGCCCAGATGAGACTTACTCTGTTAATGAGTTTTCTGAGACTGGAATATATATATATATATATTGGGCCCGCACAATATTGAAGAAAGCCCAACTACAATCTGCTATGCATATCCACTGAAAATGTAGAAAACCTCAGATAAACCGAAAAGATAGCAGAGGTTTTATCCATTTTTTTTGGTTAGAGCGAAGAAGCGGGCAATGTCGAAGGGAACGGACCGTCTTATCAAAGGATTGAAGAAACAAGCAGGGATTCAGTACAAGATTTTCAGTCGTCGCTATGGCCAACAGCTCATTGACGTCTTGGAATTCCCGATAAAGCTTGTCCTGTCACCATTCACTCTTGCCTACGACATCGCCGGTTCTGCCCCTCGTGGCTTTGGCATTCCTGAGTTCATCTCCAAGCTCTCTTACTCTGCTATCTTTGTAATTATCCCTCTTCTTGCTTCATACTTTTGGCTGTACTTTGGGGCATTTTGTGGTTTAATTATTTCTTTCTTCTTCATTCTTTTTTTTTTTTTCCCTCCTGGTTTTCTGGTTCATAATTGGCGCGTTTCTTGAAGTAAGCTTAATGGACTAATAGTAACGGTATGCTGATTTGTTTTGTGGGTTGAAATGATAGATGGTTAGTTCGATCAAATCTTCCATCATAATTGCGGCGGAACTATTTTTCGTGTGGAATTATGTTAGATATTGTAGGAGTATTTCAATTGCTTAGCTTGTGGAGTTGAGGTTTCAAAAAGAACATAATTTTTAATGAACTCGGGTGATATTATATTCACATGATGTAGTTTGTTCGTTTTAAGACGAGAAATTGTCGAGTTTGGTTGCCAGTCACTCTGGAATCCTGCAAATAAATACTAGGCTGCTTCATTCTGTCTAGAATTAGTCATTCATTAAAGAAGACTTTGGGAAACTATTTTTTCATTAGTAAGTTCATAAGCATATCCTTTTGGCATACAGCAGTAGCTCAAGAGTTGTCACAGTTTTCATTCTGTCTATGCTAAGATACCAATGATACAGCTGTAGTTTATCACTTATGGACTCAGTATCTTTTCTGGTGTTGGCCACAGGTTGTTGCTACTCTTGGTACTTATGATATTACTCTGGAGCTGGCAAAGAAGGTGCTATGTCAGAGGTGCTTCCTCACTTGTCATATCTTTGTTTGTCTCTTTTTTATGTGGACTTGCTACAGCATAGACAGTGTGTCTCTGCACACTGGTTTGTGCTATATCTGGCAAATAGGTAATATACGAGTATGTGTTTGCTCAACTTTTTGCCTGTGTAGAAACTGCCGTACATGCAGTGGATGGAATGCTTTACAGTGTACTATGTGCAAAGGCTCTGGGAAGGTGCACTACCAGGTGAAAAATTACTCTTTGAAGAGGTAGGCCATCAAAACCGGGTCATTACTTTTGAATTTACACTCGCAGAAAAAAGTATATATTGGCCAATGCTTCTTTTTTTTTGTCTTTATCTAATGATGGAAAATGCCTTACAAGACAGAACAATATCGAAACATCTTCTGCATGTTCAGGGGAGACTTAAACTAAGCTGAAGTGTGAACTCGAGAAACAATGAACTAAGTAGTCATCTACCCTTCTGCATCCCGTTCCCCAACTCATGATGAGAGAATGTTTTATCCCCAGAACATTTCTATGAAAGAATATGTGATAATAAAAACTTTTCCTACTTTCTTTTAACAAAATGGATGCGATGATTTTCATGTTGTCTTTTAATATGTTCATAATCATTTTGTTTCCTCCATAAATGCTTTGGGCCTATCTTCCTCCTGTCTTCATTACCTACTATAAGAGGAATAGCATTCAAAAGTGACATCTGACCTTATTAGTAACATTTATTGTTCCCAATTTGGCTGAATGCATTTCTGCAGAGGAGAGAAGGCAACTGCAGAGAGTATTGCAGATGCCATTGCCGAGAATAGAGCTGAATTAGTACATTTTCCTTCCACCATGGACCTTCATTTGCCATTGCCATCCAAAGAATGCCCAAGTTGTGATGGATCGGTGAGATCTAAGACTGTTCATATATTTAGACAAGTTTCTAAAAGTTTTTTTTTTTTTTTATTATTTTTTATTTTTTTATAATTTTTAAATTTTAAATTTTTTTTATTTCCCCTCTACTTAGCAGTTTAGTATAATTTTTGATTATGGTATCATTTCCTACCCGAGTTGAGACAACGTCAATTCACTTGTTACTTCTTTTCCTGTTTTAGTTAATAAGGTTCAATGGTTTCTGTCTTTGGAATGGTACCTCTTTTCTTTATTTTCCCCTGAATAATAATATTATCGATCCAAATCAGGAGAAATACAGTATTCATTAGTTGTACCACCCTATCACACAAAACAGACAGGGGACTTAGACTAGGTTCCATATTTCCACAAAAGCAGCAATACTTGTCTAGTTAGTTATATTACCATCTGCATCACTCAATGTTGCTACCTTCTCACTTCAGTTATGGTCTTTATTGTCCATCATAAGACATCCTCAGTGATTACTGCAGAAAATATGATTTTGCAGGGTGTAATGAAATGTCCAGAATGCAGAGGCAAGTTTCCACTTAGGATTTCTGCTGATGATGTGAGTTTTTTTGTCTTGTTTTTATTTCAATTTTCTAACTTTATGGTACAATCTGTTTTCCTAAAGAACATCAGATCAGTTGTCATTGAGTACCCTCAAGGGGAGACTGTTGGAATCATTAAAAGATGTTCTAACCACCATAATGTACTGATTTTTGGTCACATCAATGTTTATTTGAAGTTTTCTTATCTGTTCATGAATTTTGGGTTATGCGTAAGAGGTGGGTTGCACTCAACAGTAGATAGTCCAAATTAAAGTCCAATGACTGAATGTAGTCTTTCTTAGTTGTGCTGACCATGGATCATGACATCTCCTCTGTTCTCAATCTTTTGAACTTTTGTTAGGTTAAGCAACTAGAATATGACTGTAAGCCTAGATAGAAGATTGGCAATGGTAAAGCTAATGTAATTAGCTTATCTCATTCTGTGTTATTTTAACCATGAATAATTAAGGCTGTATTTGGACTAGTGCATAATTTGAAAAAAGTGACTTTTTCTATTTTGAGTGAAATTTGTTTGAAAAAAGTGGATTTACGTTTTTGAGATTGAAAAATGTGTCTGGTGAATAGTTGTTTGGATAATAATTTATTTTGATAAAAGTTGAATTTTATAGGTGTAATGATGATATAATTATTAGTGTTGGAATGTTGGGAGATGGAGATGTATTTGAAAAGATGTCCCTATTGGTAAGTTTCACAATTTTCTTTTTGAATTTTGGGGGGATGAGCTTCTAACACTTGTCAGAGGTTGTCCAAATGCAACTACACGAGTTTTGAGTGAAAATTATCAAATTATGCACTAGTCCAATATAGTCTTATTCTCATCTGTTTCTTTTGTAAATTATAGTGCCATTAGACTGCATCTGCCCATTATTTCTTGTAGTACTTCTTAATCTTTATTTATTTACTATTTAAAAAATTTCAGATTATGGAGCCACCTTGGAAAGCCTACAATATAATGCAAAACATGGACTACCCTTATGAGGCTAGTACAGTATCTCTCCTTCTTTTGCTCATGACACATCAGTCATCACATTGAAAGGTTCGGCTGCTTTGTCTTGAGACTTGGTTCATTTTTGCAGCATATTTTTCATAGCATGAAAGACCCCAGTATTGCTGCATTTTGGTTGGTTACCTTGCCTCAGATTATGGGAGGATTTGAATATGATGATGAAGTCAAGCAGAAAATTTGGTGGCAATACAAGGTCTGTGTTCTTGGCCTTGTCTCTTTATTTTGGAATTTCTAGTAGTGTCCTTTAGTTTTTGTTTGTTATTAAATGGAAATTTTGGTGTAAAGGAGATGCATTAAAATGTTGATATAATAAATATATGTTTGTGCTGTGCAATTTTGATCTTGTCCAGATCAGGACAGGAATTATACTTATAAGAAACTAGCTCAGAGTGTTTTCCCATAGTGATGTCTACTAGTTGTACTCCTGAAAGCGAAAACCTAAATGTAAAACCCAAACCCAAACCCCAGCCCAAAATCTTAAATCCATATCTGATATGGCAGCAATTTTATATTTTTTTCCTTCTCTCCTAGTTTTTAGCCTTCTGTAGTCTTGAAGGCATTAGATAACTACTATATGTTCAAAAGAATTGATGATTGCTTGTGAGGAATGTAAAACCTTGTATGAAGTGCTAAGCAAGAGGAACTAATATCCTGGTGCTTTTAGACCCTAAATACTAGAAGGTGGGCATTTCTTTGAATATAATATGTGCAAGAAGAATTTAACCCGTGTATTTGGATTAACTTAAGGAGAATTTATATTATGGAGGATCTTGGTCTTTTTTGTTGAATATTTGAGTAATTACTTCTGTTTACAGTCCACTTATGTAATAGGTCGGGTAGGTTAGTCCACTTATGTAATAGGTCAGGGTAGTTCAGGGCATGCAGATGTATTATTGGTTTTTAATGTGTATCAGGAAATTTGTGTCTGTTGTCACAAGAAACTTCAGTTCTCTCTTATGTTGTACTGCTTTAGAGAGTCGAAGCACATTTTATCCCTTCAATTGTCATATATTAACTTACTTTATTTAAAGCTGACAAACTATTTAATCTTGTGGTGCATGTTTGTGATGTTTTTATCACTTTTTTTTTTTTTTTTTTTTCATGCCTCCCCCTTCCCCCAAAATTGCTTAGGAATCTATGCGATATGATCAGCTTCGAGATGTGGTGGCCAAGCGAAAGCCAGGTTGGGAGTACTTGCAAGAGGTAAGAATATTTCATCATTATAAATATCATTGAAGTGTTATACTATAATAGATGTGATGTTCAACGGTCAGTCATTGGAAATGAAGCCATTGCTTATAGAGGTATTTTCTTGAGTATAGCATGGTTAAGAGTGCTATTGGGTTTTTCTTGCAACTTTAGGCAGGCTATTTTCAACAAGTGAAAAAAAGTGTGAAAGCTTGAGAAAAGACATTTTCTTGACTGGTTTTCAATTAAATATCATCATAGCTGCTTTTAAATACTATTGTAGATATGATATTCAACACTCATGAGCTACTCATTAGAGTACGCAGCCATTGGTTATATAGAGGTAATTTCCTGAGTATATCTGTTGGGGTTTTATTACAAATTTTTGATGGCATTTTCAACAAGTTAAATGAAGTGGAAAAGATGAAGAAAAGATGTTATCTTGATTATTATCTTTTGGTTAAAATGTCATCAAAGCCACTTCTCATGTCCACCATGAGAATTTCCTCTATCTAAAATTGAATATCTGGATTTCTGGTTTAGGATGTCAAGAAAAATGATTTCCTATTTTCGATAATGGACAAGTTTTCTGTATAAAGTTTCACAACTTACCTCCTTAATTATGAATCCCACTAACAAATATTGATTTATAAGAATTATGTGATGACTTGCCCATGATCTATTGCTTTTCTTATGATCTATTGCAAAATTCAATTTTGGACTGGGGAAGTGTATGTTCTAATAACTTTTCGCAGTTATGCATGTACTATTCATGATTCCTCAGGGAATAGTGGAAAGAATATGAAAAAGGATCATAGAAAATCTTTAATCTTCAATATTTTCATTGCAGGCCTTAATCTCAATGGATCCAGCTCGTGCTCGGGAAGATCCTGTTGTTGTAAAGAATGTGCCATACTTCAAGGCCAAAAAGGCGCTAGAAGCAGAAGTAATGAAGCTTGATCCTCCTCCACGACCTCAAAACTGGGGGGTAAATATCATCCTTTTTTGCACTAGGATGTTCACTCTGTATTGCAATTTTCTTTCAATTTATTCACAGAAAATAACCATCTATGACATGGTATATCATGGTAGCATTATGAATTTTGAATCGAATTTGGGTCATCTAGGGTGGTGCATTTGGATAGATGTTTTGTGGAAAAAAAAACACCCCTCAATTTTACTATTTGGAAAGTTAGGGGAAATTTATTTTGTGTGATTTCAAATTTTTATTTTTTATTTGGTAAGTTTTTGAGTAGTTCTTTTGGCTCGGGATTGCAAAGGTACATATGGGGGTTTAATTTTCTATATAGATTTCTCGATTTCTGTATAAAATAAATTTGTTTTCCACTGTATATATCTATGGTAACGAATTACCACTGAAAAAGAAAGAAGTAATGGTATGCATGTGATTTTATGTCACATCAAAATTATATATGTATATATATTCCTTTTCAAAACTCTTGCCTATTTTGTAGAAGTTATAATTCTATCCAATTGCCAACATTATTATTATTATTATTATTTTTAAAAAAAACCTACAATTTGTGAAAAACAAAAAATGCCTGTCCAAGTGGACCCTTAGTCATTGCAACATGAAGCCTTGTTCTACTTTTGCTTTCCAGCTGGGTGCATGCTTTTCTGATATACCTGTCACAAAAATATAAGTTTACCTATTCCTGGTTTCTGTCTTCTTAGAAAGTTACGAGCATCTTGTATGCATGAGAGCTGTCTTTTGTTTTCTTCATTTGATAAAAAGCAGCACTACAGGAACTGAACCTTCCACTTACGGAATCTTCTTGGAGTGAGGAAGACCTCAAAGATCCAAAGAAATTATATGAGAAGACAGTTCTTCTTAATGCACAACGTGAAATTGCAGATCAGTTGTTGGATGCACAGTGGGAAAGAAAGTGGCGCGAAGAAAAGGTTAGCAATTTTTTGTAGTTTAGTGCCAGTTTTTAGTACATTACACCAATAACATGGTGGAATTTTTTTTTGATATTTTGCTTCTTGAAAGCTTTATGTATCCCTATAATATATATGCATATTTCATCTCTTTCTCTCTCTCTAGTGTTGTCTTTTGGGGAGGGATCAGCTTAAGTCTAGTTTGAGAATGATTTAACTTGAATAATAAAAGAAATTTTAAAAGGCTTACCAATATACTTGAATTTTGCTTCTGTTCTTCATATATACACACACATTCATCCTTTAATTCTACCAACTGAAAGATGTGCTTTATTACTCCAGTTTTTTTAAAAAGACGTCGTAAGATTTGTTGTCTTTCACTCTTTTGTATTTTATTCCTCTTTAAAGGATCAACTTATTAGTTCTTTGCAACTTCCAGTTGACTGAAATGTTGCAGAAGAAGGTCCAGCCTTACATTCAGAACATTGAGAACAGTGTGCTTCCTCAGCCAATTGTGATGCCATCCCAAAGTCAGGATCAAAAGGTATGCCATTTTTCTATTTCTGCCTTCCTCTTTTTCTTTTCGATGCATAGTGTGTCAATAAAGATGAACTTTGGAAACAATCAAATTCTTGACCCTCCTATCCAAGACATACTAAAGTAAGGAATGGTCTGAATAAGATTAATTCATTCAGGAAAGAAGTTACAAGCATCTAGGATCTAAACATGTCTGAATACGAACAAATTGATTACTATTTTACTGTAAAACGTATTCCTAAAACTTCACATTCATGTTTTACAAACGGGAGATAGGTAGTTAGTACAACTAGTATCTGCATGGTGTATTTTGCCATGTATGCAATTGCATGTCAGGAGTCATCTTCAATCTGTTTACATGATTAATCTTGTACACTATTCTCCAAAGGTAATTTATATCTATATTCATTTGGTATTTTTTCCGAGATGCTGGCTTACCCTCCTAGAGAACGTTCATGGTAAACAATGTTATTTCTTATTAATGGGTAAAAAATGGTGGATTCGATCCCAAGTCTATTACTATTGGTGGAATTGGTATCTATCCTAATCCCCAATCTATTACTATTTTGCCACCTCTGCAACTACTAATTGATGGAATGACCAATTCCAGAATGTAGAGACCAATATGGCACATATATATATATATATGCGACTAAATATACTAATTTGCCCACGTATTAATGTCTTGTAGCTAGAATATCAGTAACTTTATCCTTTATTTGCTGCAGAAAAAGCATCGGCGATGGTTTTTCTTCTGAAAGCTTTTGGCTGTAAGATTTTCCTCAACGAAATGTTGCTCAGATTATTGTAGTAATATGCACATCATATGTAATGAAACTCTGAAGAAATTGTAGTAATTATATATTGTACGTACTTCATTAATTCATTCCATGTTGGTTTTTTGAATGCCTGCCTACCTCAGAATTCTATTACAGCTGCTCCCAACTCGTATCTGTTTATGATATTAATTCTGGGACTTGAGTGTGTGTGTATATTATATATATATATAAATAAGGAAATGCGTTCAATGTTTTTTTTTTTTTTTTTTACGGTGGTATTTCGGATCTTTTCGGCCTAAATTAACCCATTTAAAGAGGTTCAATAGTGCGAAAATATCTCAAACTATGGAATACTCAAGTGAGGGTACTTGCAAAGAAGGAAGGGGAGATTCGATATCTAGACCTCTTGGTAAGCTAAAAATTTAAGGGAAAATTTGACTAATATGTTAGGAAAAGTTATTTAAAATGTGTTTAATGTTGGATACTTAAAATCAATTCAGCATTAAAATAAAGAAAGAAAAAAGACCTGTTTGGGGGTCTGAAATAGAAAGGAAAAGGCCCAAAAAAAAAAAAAAAAAAGAAAGAGCAAAATTTCGATTTCTATTTTCAATGATTTAACAATGAAAACATATAAAAATTTATTCAGTAGGTTTTAACAATGAAACAACAATAAGGGTAACAATAACAAATACAATTAAACTAAATCTGGAACTCAGAATCTAAAGAGATGGAAAAATCATAAGAATAGAAGATGTATAATCAATTTATGATCCATCTCTTATATACATATGTATTATGCATATATATATATATATATAAAATCTAACAATAAAATAAAAGCATTAATTTTTGTATAAAAAATATGGTATAATATAATATAGTGTTGTTTGGAGACAATTGGAAAAGATAGAAGACATAACACAAATTGAATCGATTTACTGGTGTGAATTGATCAGTAGTGTATTTGGTTGATTTTAACGAGTGTTCCTAGCGCACCTACTGATCCTTCCACAGCCACGGGAGTAGGGATTAGCCCTTTTATTGCCGGAGCACTGGTAGTAAGATCTGCCGCGCCGATTGCAAGGGATTGAATTCCTTTTCAAGGCGTTATAGCTAATGTACCTGCGCCGACCCCCAAGAGCTCTTCTTGTTGCTTCTGATGAATCCATCATCATCATCTCCTCATCTTCATCAATGCAATCGCCTATGTTTCCATTGCATGATCGCAGGTCTGAGAGTCCACCGTCACCGCGAGAAAGATGGGTTGCCATAGCCTTGGTGGTGTCAAGTGAGTAGGCGTAGGAGCTTGTCGAGTGACCCAAAGCCAAGGTCAGGACAAGGATACTCAACCCCATTCGAATAGCCATTGATTGAATTACAATTTTACCTTTTTTTTTTCCCCCTCTTTAATCAAAGTGTATGAAGAATTTCTTCTTTTTTGGGCTTCTTTTTTTTTTTCCCTTTCTTCTGTAATTAGGTTTGTGGTGGCTTAGCTTGGCTTGCCTCTGCCCTTCTCTTTGCTCAAGGAGAAAGAAAGGGGAGAGAAAAAGAGGAGGAGGCTTTGATGATTGCTCAGAAAATGGAGGAGAGAGATTCGAGAAGAATGGGATTAATGAATTATGATAGACAAACTCTTGGTTTTCATTCAATGGATTTGTATTCGTTTGTGTGATGTAACGTGATTTACGTAGGCAGTGAAAAATTTGCATGGTTCCGTTCCTTCTTCCTCCTCGTTTTTCTATGTTTTGGACATTTTGCATGAATGGCTTTTACGTACCTCCTCTTTTAACACTAATTATTATTATTTTTTTCTTGGTTTAAACAAAACATAATTTAGTGGACATGAGGCTTAAATATTATCCCTTTTTCTTTTGTGATTTTTTTTTTTTTTTTAATTTTTAAATTTTTATAAAAATAGTCAATAGCTTTTATAAACAATCCTTATTTAGTACTATTTTTAAAACTATATCCTAAAATGATCTTGACTCATTTTGAGATTGAGTCTTATTGAATCCACTACTATAATTAACTCATATTGTGCATTCGTCTTAAACTAAGGACTTATATTAGAAATGAGTCATACCAGGTTTCATTATAACTCGGGTTAAAAATGTGTACTACTCTATGGACTTCTTGTTAGAATGCTTTCTTAAGCAAATCCAAGTTCTAAGACACAAATAATATGATGCTTTTCACTTATGAAGAAATCTCAAATTGTTCTTGACAAACAATTAAAATTATATCAAAATAAAGAGCAATTCAATAAGAAAAACGTAATATTTTAAATTCCAAATTTAAAATGCATCACGTGTCTTAATACAACAACAACAGCAGCAACAAAAATAATAATAATAAAAGGAGTAATATATAGTCAAGAACCATTAAATTAGGAGGAGATGTTGCTGCAACAAGTTCTTCTATTATACCCTGAAAAATTACAGTTACCGCATCTCGAAGGTGAATTGCATCCATTGAATATTGACACCTCCTAGATGCATGGTAGAAAATTTTGGACTATGACCTTTTATGTTAATTGTTATATGCTTATGGAAATAAAGTGCAAATGGGGCTTTATTCCACAAATATTCATTTGCAACATGATAAAGATCTACCTTATACCTAAATTTGTAATTAGACTTTGAGTGAAAATGCATAATAAATGAAGTAGGATTCCAACAAGGATGTCAACATACTACAAATACGTGGGAACAAGGTATTCCAAATATAGACCATTTATTGCAACTATTAAATTATTCACTAATCTTGACTATATGTAAGTTATTACCTCTTCCAACTCCCTTTAATGGTATTTTAACACTAAATATTCTACTGTGGAGATTGTATTAGACAATGGTACGCCCTTTAACTTTTGTTTCATTCTTAATATATTTTCTCTAAATTATTGCTGGAAAAGGATTTGTAGTGGATGCTACCATGTCTGATGCTGGTTGAAATGATGAACAATCTTGTTGTATAGAAACTCAACTAAAGCCTTTAGAGGTAATGCACAACACTTCTGTAGGAAAATGTCCAATGATTCAGATAAATTTGTAATCATGCAATCATATCTATCACCACCATCATATGCTTAAATCCATTTTTCACAATCTATGGCTGTCAAGTAGTTAAATACTTCTATGTTTCTCAATTTAATCTCCTTTATAAGCTCATTGAATTTTGTGATCTTATTTGTTGATTTTGCCTTGTACATAAATTCAAATAACTCTTTTTTTTTTTTTTTTTTTTTTAATGTCACTTTGAAGTTTACCCTAACATGCATTAAACAAAACATCTAGACTACATGTGGTGGTTGCTATTTAGGTTGACGACGAACTACACTCAAAATACTTTTATGTCTATCTGAGATTAAATAAATGGTCTTGTTGAGTACCACATAATATTATAAAAACCGTGAAAGTTAACTCCAACTTGTAAAGATTCCTCATCAACAATTGCACCAGGGGATGAACTTTATTGTTTACATATATATATATATATATATATATATATATATGTAGATGTAATATATACATCTCTATATTACATTTTAGAGATGTATTGAAAGGACTTTTTCTTGTTGCTAGTAGTTGGGATGCAAACAATCACGTATTTGTAGTATGCCAACATTATGGTTGGGATCCTACTTCATTTGTTATGCATTTTTACTCAAAGTTCAATTTCAAGTCTACTTATGAGATTGATATTTATCCTGTTGCAAATGAAGAATTATAGAATGAAGCCTCATTTGCACTTTATTTCTATAAGCCTAACATGAAGGGTAATAGTCTAGACCATTTAGAATCCATGAGGTATCGATGTTCATTACATGAAAGATATCTTAATTCACCTCCGAGACGTGGTAAGTGTAATATGTTGGAGCATAACAAAAGAACTTGTGGCAACAACACTTCCTCCCAAATTGATGACTCAGGATTCTACATTATTATTATTATTATTTTGTACTAACACGTGATGTATTTTAGATTTGAAATTCAAAATATTACTTTTTTCTTATTAATTGCACTTTATTTGATATAGTTTTTATTAATTGTCTGTTAAGGACAAATTTAAGATTTCATCACAGGAAAAAAATATCATATTATATGTGTTTTATAATTTAAAAATGATTAAGGAAGCATTCTCAGAATGAGTTCTTAGTTTAGGATATATTTTGAACACAAGTTATAGTGAGACCGAATAGAACTTATTTTCAAAACTAGTCATTAGTCTAAGACGCATTTCCAATATGAGTTACAGTAGAACCCTGTAGGACTCATTTCTTAGTGTAGGACCTATGCTTAACATGAGTTATAGTGAGATCCAATAACAGTCATTTCTAAAATGAGGTATATTGGTGGATCCTAAAAGAATTTATTCTCAAAATGAATTAAGGACATAATTTCAAAAATTGGGTAAAATAAAAAGTATTTGTGAAAAAAAAGTTATTTTTGTCAATATTTTTTTTCTTTAAAGGGGAAAAAAGGAAGAAGAAGAGTGAAACAAATCATAGTTTGACATAGAACATTCATTTCTCTTGTACATAGGACAATCCAAAATAATTGCTTCAATCTCACAAGTCACGTTCAAAACCCACTGTGACCCCTACATATAAAGAAAAAAAAGGAGCTTATAATACTTTATATATATATATATATATATCTTAAGGAGCTTATAATACTTTATATATATATAATTTCACATTCTTCTTCTAGAAGGATTTTTTTTTTTCATGGCACTATTATAATTTTTTTCCCCCTTTTTTTTCTCTCAATATATATTAGGGAAAATAGCCGGTTCAGTCCCAGAATTATTTTTGGGAAGCCGGTTCAATCCCTAAACTTTATTTTTGGCCAAATGTCATCCTCCAAATTATTTTTAACCTTCAAAATTGGTCCTTTGACTGGTTTTTGATTAAAAAAAAAAAAAAAATTTATTTAAAAAGGAAAAGGGTAAAATTGGAAGGAGACTTTTGTTGAAACAAAAGTTAAATCTTTCTTCAAAGTTTCGGAACGTAATGGCTCGTTGTCTTATATTCCTTATCGTCCTACTGCTCCTCATTCTGTTAGTCTCCGGCCACGGCGGCGTTCACGATGATGAGGATGCTGATTGTGGGTCATCTGAAAAACCAAATCTAAGATTTCGCTAATTGATTCTTGTGAAGATATGGTGTTTGATTCTTGTGTTTGTTGGTACTTTTGTTGGGGGAATATCCCCGTACTTCTTGAGCTGGAATGAAGGGTTTTTGGTCACTGGAATGCAGTTGGTGGGGTATTTCTGGGGACTGCTATGATGCATTTTCTTAGCGATTCGAATGAGACTTTTGAGGAATTGACTGATAAAGAGTACCCATTTGCTTTCATGCTTGCTACCGTTGGCT
>JAXGGT010000162.1:8524962-8577042 GCA_035583425.1 Marsdenia floribunda | reverse complement strand
AGGGTTTCTACATAAGTGGGCCCATACTTTGTATTTGATGCACAAAGCCCATCTAACTTAATTAGATCACTTTAATTGGGCTTATTAATTATAATAGCTGCTAAATACACAATTAACACATGAGCCCACACGATTTATTAAAATAAATCTAACAAGAATTACTTCACCATTTTATTCTCCTTTAAGTACATACGCTTTTCATTTTTATCAAGTGTACTAACTTAATCATCGGACTCCCAGACGGGGGTAAAGCCCTTCTTGATCACGGGAAGAAAGGCAATTATCGAAGGTAAATACCTCAATCATTACTTTCAAACGGGGTATTTATTTTTCCCACATCAATTTTAATTATGTTTGAAAAACAAAAAAGAAAAAAGGAAAAAGAGAACAGAGCAACAATAGAAAGAAACGAGATGGAGAAGTCCGCGTCCGCAGCCTGTATACATACGTGGTTGTATATATATATAACTTATATATATTAAAAAAAAATGTAATTTCAGTTAATGAAATATATATGTATATATAGATATTATCTAATTTTAGATTCTATAATTATATATTATTTTTGATAAATTTAATTAAATTATGATATTATTATTACTTTTCTGATATATACAAATTTTAACTATTTTATAATATTTTTTTAATAATTAGCAGTTTAGATAGTATTTAGATTAAAATAAGAAATATTTAAATTAAATATTTCGATTACTTTATATGTTGATAATAAAATATTATTTAATTATTATATGTAAATAAGTAAGGAATATTTTTGGGATTGAGTTAAACTTGGTTTCGTTAAACTTTGATTGAAATAAGTAATTTGATTATTCACGTTTTTAAGTTTTAAAATATTTTTTTTTTGTGTTTTATTAAATTCAGTTGGGTATAAGTTATATAAATTTTTTAATATATGTATACATGTATGTCTTAAAACAATTATGCATGACTTATATTTTGTATGCCTAGAGGACTAGTTCTCGATATATCTGTCTGTCGATGAGTAGACAGATATCATGCATGTATGTTTTCCAACTCGTTAACTCCTTGTCGGAGTAGAGTTGGATTGGATATTCGGTTTAGGCAAATACTATGAGACTTTGAGCCTACGTGATTATTTAAGTATTATTTTTATTATGTATAAAAATAATTATATTTTACGTTTTCTTTTGGGGAAAGGATTTTTTTTTTCTTTCATGCTCAATATGAAAGGAGGTTATAGATTACTTACTGGGTTCTAACTCATTCTTTTTTTATTTCATTTCTTATGTTTTGCAGGTTCTTAGTTCATTAGATGATTTTCTTATTCTTGAATAAGAATTCCATGAAATTGAATTATAATTTTACGGAAGATCAGATTTAACTTCATTTGTTTTATTTTGTTTATTCTTTTTAGACTTGGTAGTATTATTTTGTTTAATAATTGTTTAAATTTTTTTTTCCACAAAAAGATTACAAGTTAGATTTTTTTTTGTATAGATTGATTTATTTTTATAAGAATTTTTTTTTGGGACTGTTTATTCATTTTCTTCTTAATAGTAAGTTGTAGATTTCAAGAGATTTCTTGCATAATATTTTCGTTAGTGATGTGTCTTGCATGTTGAGTTGTACCTCAATTCGCAGCGTGTTGCTCTTAGAATTTGAGTCGTGACAAATTTAGTCCCCAGACTATTTACGATATGTAAGTTACGTCCCCAATATTTATTTTTATCTTTTTAAGATTCCTAATCTATTTTTTTCCCTTATAATTTACATCCTTAATAGACAATCAAAGCAAGTTAACGTCTATTTTTTTTTTTTAATAAATGAGTGATAAAATAAAAATTGTACATATTATTTAAATACTTAATCCGTTTTGTTTTCTAATTTTATTTTATATCTTATTTTTATAATAATTTTCTAATACATTATCAGCATTAAACTCTATTGGTTTAATGCATTATTTGAAGTTTGGTTCAAGAATATAGAGATATATTATTTCTTCTTATGTCAAATTTTATTAAGTTCGAATTTGTGGCTCTTGAAGTCACCAAATGAAATTATTTGTCATGGATGTCAGATTCCGAAATACATTTAATCACGATGGATCCGGCAGACACCAACATGTAAAATAATTAATTATTGGGATAACTTAAGCCATAATCCTTTTTCGTTTCTTCATCTTCATATCTTCTTTAAAATTTAAAGATAAAATATTTTACCGTGAATGACCTTTCCATTTTATGGAAGAATTTAAAAGAAAGATTTGACCACCAAAAGATAATCGTTTTTCCAAAAGCACGTATAATTGGATGAACATGACATTATAGAATTTTTAATCTATAAATGAGTAAAATTCTGCCACATTGGAGAAAAATATTCTCTACTTTTTGTGGCTCAAATTTCTCCCTACAATAACAATATTCGTGAGAAATATTTCAAGAAGTATGTTGATTTAATTTCTTGTTTTTTGTTGCTGAATAGAATAATTATTAAGAAAAATCATAGAACTCGACCAACATGTTCTACTCTATTCCCAGAAGTGAATGTTGTTAGAACTCATAATCATGATCCCAAAAGAGATTGTGCTTGTGTTTGTGGTTGTAGATACGGACACATTCATATAGTTATGATAAATTTGGCCCTTATAATTGTAATTATCAAAATGAAGTTTTAAGTGTCAAAATATTGATAACAACTAGAAGTGGGACAAAGAAGAATGACTCTTAATATATATATATATATATGTCTATTTTATTTTTATGTTTAGTATGTTTATATATTTTTTATTATTATTTAATATTTTAATATAATATATATTTATCTTAATGTGTTAATAAATATTTATCTTGTCTATCAAAAGCGGTAGTAGTATTTTTTTTCTAACCACCAGATGTGGAATGATAAAGAAAGAGGAAAAAAAAAATTATATTACTGAGCCATTAAATGTCTTTAGTAGCGGGCTTACTTTTACGAACATTGAAAAGAAGAATTAGAATATTATCTATTATATTTTGTTCTATTATTTTATTATGTCTATCTTCTATTATTTTAATATATTTATATTTCATTATTTATTTAATATTTTAGTGTGATATCTTTTATTATTTATTTTATTCATTATGCTTAATATTATTATTTATAATATTCCATATTTCGTATTTGTCTAAAAAATATATATATATATATGGATGATGATACTATCTTTAAAGGTAGAAAATACTTCATCTAAATAAAGATGGATGATGGATATGCTACTATAATTTTTGGTAGTATGAAATATTTAATTGCTCTTGAAAAGCGATTATAATATTACCTAAATGAACGAAATTAACTATATACAATGCTTTATTTTCAATAAAATCTCAAAGAAATTTGTTAAATTTTAAAGATATTTGTTTTAACAGATACCATGTGGATACCATGTGGAGACTGTAAATGAGGAAAATGAAGAGTACCTCTATATAATTACAAGCATTATTTTGAGGAAGAAAATTGTGTTAGAAAAATTACATGTGTTTTCCTGTGGTATGTACTACACAAAATTAATGCAATTGAAATACATGCCATAATAAACCAGAAGTTTATTGATTCAAAAACTTTTACTATTTGGCATGATCAGTTAGGTCTTCACGGTTTCATATGATGCAAAAAATTATTGAAAATTCACATGGGTACTCATTGAAAAACCTGAAGATTTTTCAATAGAAAGAATTTTCATGTGCTGCTTGTTCTCAAGGTAAATTGATTATTAAGCCATCGCAAGTTAAAATTATAATTGAATCTCCAACATTTTTGGAAAGAATTCAAGGTGATATATGTGGACCAATTCACCATTCGTGCGGACCATTTCATTATTTTATGGTTGTAATAGACACATTTAGCAGATGGTCTCATTTATGCTTATTATTATCTACTCGCAACCTGGCGTTCGCAAGATTGCTCGCTCAAATAATAAGACTAGAAGCATAATTTCCATATTATACAATTAAATCAATACGCTTGGATAATACTGGTAAATACTCTTCTCGAGCTTTTAATGACTACTGTATGTCGATTGACATAAGTGTTGAACATCTTGTAGCTCATATTCATACACAAAATGGGTTAACTGATTCATTTATTAAACAACTTAAATTGATAACTAGACATTTGTTTATGAGGACGAAACTTCTTGTTTCCGTTTGGGGCCATACAATTTTGCATACAGTAGTACTAGTATGCATCAAACTAACAAGTTATCATAATTTTTCTCCATTGCAATTAGTTTACGATCGGGAGCCAAATATTTTGCATTTTAGAATTTTTAGATGTGTGGTGTATATTCCTATAACTCCATTACAATGCACAAAAATGGGTCCAAAAAGAAGATTGAGAATATATGTTGGGTTTGATTTTTCTTCTATTATAAGGTATCTTAAGCCTATGACTTGAGATCTTTTTAAAACACGATTTGCCGATTGTTGTTTGATAAATCAATATTTTCAATATTAGGGGGAGAAAAAGAAAATTAGTTTGGTAAAAGTATTATATTGAATACTTTGCAATATCTTGATCACATACAAAGCAATGTGAACTTGAAGTTCAAAAATATTTTATTTGCATAATATATAAAAACAACTGTCATATACATTTACTGACCTAAAGAAAGTGACAAAATCACATATACCAGTTACAAATGCTCCTATATGGATTAATGTCGGAGTTGGACAATTCACCAATGAAATAACAAATGAGTCTATGGCATGTTAGAAGCATGGTAGACCAATTGATTCTAAAGACAAAATCCCCGCAAATAATTAAAAAAAAAAGAGCAAATATACAAAATTAGCCCATTGGAAAAAAAAATAAAAAAATTGATACTTCTGAAGAGTCAAGAGAAACAACAAATAAAATAACTCCATAAGAAGTTCACATACTTGAAAATACTAAAAAAAAGTAGATAATGATGAGATATCAATAAATTATGTCAGCACGGGAAAATGATTGAATCAAAAATAAATATTTATCGACAATATTTTCATATGTAAAGTAAAACTAGCTATTGTGAACAATAATGGTGATCATGAACAAATGTTCATCAATGAATATCAAGATAAATGAGATTTACTAAATAGAAATATGCAATTCAAACAAAACTAAACTTACTTGAAACTGTGAAGTTTTTAGACTCGAAGATAAGTATCGAAATAGATGAGATTCATTATATAGAAAGATGCAATTCAGACAAAATCAAACTTACTTGAAAATGTGAAGTTTTTAGACTCCTAGTTCGAACACCTGAAGATGTCATATTCAATAGGGTACAAATGCGTATTTATGTGAAAACCAATAAGAAAAAATGAAATTGTGAGATATAAGGCATGACTTATTGCACAAGGGATTTTTTTTTTTTTTTTTTTTGTAAAAAACCTTGAAGATGTTACATATTCTCTTATGGTGGATGCAATTACATTTTGTTATCTCCTTATCTCCTTATCTCCTTGATATACATCTTATGAATGTAGTTACAGCTTATTTATATGAAAATCTTTAATGGATTTAAAAAGCTTGAAGCATACAAATCAGATTCTGAAAAATTAGATTGGATGAAGTTACAAAGATCTTTGTATGATTTAAAGCAATCAAGGTGTATGTGGTACAATCGTTTCAGTGAATATTTATTAAAAGAAGGTTATCAAAATAACCAAATTTGTACGTGTGTTTTCATTAAGAAAGAAAATTCAGGATTTGCTATAATTGTTGTATATGTTGATAATTTAAATATTATTGGAACTCCTGAAGATATTTCAAAAGTGATAAATTCTTTGAAGAGAGAATTTGAGATGAAAGATCTCAAAAAAATAAAATTTTGTCTTGGCCAGCAAATCAAGCATTTGAAAGATGGAATTGAAATTTTTGTACATCACTCAACATGTATTTTAAAGTCCCTAAAAAATTTTATATGAATAAAGCACATCCATTGAGTACTCTAATGGTTGTCCGATCACTTCATGCAAAAAAATATATTTTTTGACCTCGTGAGAAAAATGAAGAATTTCTTGGTCCTAAAGTACCATATCTTAATGCAATAGATGCACTAATGTATCTTGCTAATAATACAGGACTTGATACAACTTTTGATGTTAATTTATTAGCAAGATTTAGGTCATGTCCAACTAGAAGACATTGGAATGGAATTAAACATGTCTTTCGATATCTCTGAGGTACAACTGATATGGGATTATTATATGCCAATAGTTTCAAACCACAACTAATTGGTTATATTGATGCTGGTTACTTTTTCGATCCAATAAAGCTAAATCACAAACAAACTATATTTTTACATGTGGAGGCACCACTTTTTCATGATATTTTACCAAATAGGCACTTGCTGCTACTTCTTCGAATCATTCAAAAATTATAGCAATTCATGAAGTCAGTCGTGAATGTGATTGATTAAGATCAATGTCTTAACACATCTGAGGTACATGTGGTTTAACTTCTAAAAAAGAATCTCCTACAATAATTTATGAAGATAATGTTGTGTGTATAGCTTAGTTGCAATAAGGATATATCAAGCAAGATCACACAAAACATATTTCACTAAAATTCTTCTTCACTCATGATATTGATATTTAATAGATTCGTTCAAGTAACAATTTGGTAGATTTGTTCACAAAGACATTAGTGACTTCCACATTTCAAAGACTAATCTACGATATTAGAATACGTCGGTATATACATCTTATGTAATGATCAAGAGAAGTGTACAAGGAACGATGTACTCGTTTTTCTTCACTAGGATTTTTTCCCACTGAATTTTTCTCCAGCAAAATTTTAATAAGGCATATTCTTTGTACAATGGACATCAAAGGGGACTTTTATAAATTTTTTAATTATTTGAATGTCCATTGAATATCTCTCAACTTCCATGTCTTTCGAGCTTCTAAACACCCTATACTTTTAATTTCTTTTAACTCTTCACGCATGAAGAATAATGGAGAGTTATATATATATAGGGGGTTAAATGTCATTTGGTACATGAAACATTTTCTCTATTCTATCTTTGTACCCTAGTTATAATTTTATTTTCTAATTTTATTTTATATCTTATTTTTATAATAATTTTATAAAAAATTACATACATTAATATTTTATGATACGTTTTTTTAATACTCTACAATTAATATTTCACAATTAATATCGATAATTCTTTATAAAAAATATTAAATTTGAAAATTTATCTTAATTGAACAAAATATGAAATGTGAGTTTAATTGTTAACTTTTTTTTTTTTTTTTTTTTTTTGAAATTTGAGCATTTTACCTCTATCATATAATTCTAGAATTCATCAAAAAAAAAAAAATTAATCATATAATTCTAGAACTAATCATGTTCAAACTCTTTTAACCACATGGAAAAAAAAAAAGAAAAACAATCTTTTAACTTTCAACTCTCAAAGATCCGTTTTGAAGGACACCTATCTTTATCTAAGTCAAGCTTCAACTGGTGCTTGATTTTCTTTGCAGCCATTCGAGGAGGAAAGGTCTACTCTTGTCCATTTAGCGAACAAGGAAAGGAGTAAAAGACCGCAAGCCTGGCAGCCCAGACCACAAATTAAACCTATCCATAAGCCCTGTGCCAAGGAAAACACGCACAATCAGGAATTTGAACATCTGTAATATATATATGTGTGTGTGTGTGTGTGTATAATATCATCAATGGTGGGTTCTACGTGAATTCCTAACATGAACTTATCAAACATGAACAGAAAATGGAAAAAGGAAAAATGAGTGAGACATTTGTGAAGAAGAGATTCCTACAGTAACTAAAGAAGAAAAGCAGTGTCATATAACATTTGATCCTAAGATTCCTCCACTATGAAAACCCATAAATCGAAATGGCTGTAAGTGTGAAAGATATTAGTGGCAGAAGCAAATGAAATGAATACCAGAAAAGGCTTTACCTTTGCATACAGTTTTATCTTGAGCCCAAGGAAGACAGCTAATGCTATGCCAACTAAATAAAATCCTGCCAAATTAATAGCCACTGCCAAATGCTGCCAACCACCTCCTCTGATAACACCTTAAAGAAAACAAATTTGATTATGTTTTAACACACTTCATCAATGTTAGTCTAATTACATTGGAAATAGTTTTACTAAAACTTGTCCTGATTATGTAGAAATTCAATGATCGGAAAGAAAATATCACGAACTGCTGTGGACTGTATAGGAAAGAAAAAGAGGATCAAGATGTGAGAGAAAACCTGATAAGATTGCTTGGACGAAATCAATGGCAATGGAGACCATGAGAAAAGGAGTCATCGAGGCATATTCTTTTATAATAACTGAGCTACTGCTGAAGAAGCCAGCCCAGATATCATGACCAAATGCTAAGACTAACACTACAGCCAGTGCAGCAAGGACACACAGCTTGAGAGTGACCATCATAGCATGTTTGGCTTGCTGAGGATTTTCAGCTCCCAACTCATTCGAAACCCTTGTGCTGCATGAGTAAAAAATTTGAGTAACATGTAAATGAAATGAGCAAATTAAGACCAACGAAGTAAATTTGAATATTTCAGACCATCACTCAGCCTTATGGTTAATCATGCTACCTTGCAGCTGCACTAAGACCATAAGCAACCATGAAGGAAATGGCTTCTGTATTCACACTGAAGAAATAAACACATTAAGATTTGGTTTCGTCATGGAAAGTAGGAACTATGGTTAGAAGTGGTGAAAATAAGGTGATAGATAGAATGAGAGGGGGACATACCACATTGCAATCAGTGAGGTTGTTACCTCTGAGTTTGGCATTAGACCAGCTAATAACACAAGAAACTCAAAAGCACAGTATTCCAAACTGTTAGAAACATTACCAAAAAATATATATATATTAGTTAATTCTGCATTGATTTCAGCACATTTCAATTAATCATAAGCGCTGGTAAAGAATTTACTAACAACACCATTGCAGCACAGGGTATAGCCAACTTCAAGGTTTGAATAACATAATTGAACGACTCCATTGAAAATCCATCCCATGTATGCACAAATTTATTGGACCGAAGAACATACAGGGCCAATGTCATGACTGATATCCAATACGAAATTGATGTAGCTAATGCTGCTCCAGTGAAAGGAAAATGTGTCCAGTGAGTTAAAGAATAGGCAATCCCAATATGAAGGATCAAGGGCAGAGCTGAGCATAGAACCAGTGGGATGACAACTGATTGAGTCTGAAGAAACCTTAGGAGGTTCTGAAGAACTCCATATGCAAATAATCCTGGTATGAGAAACCTTAAATAGAGACCAGCAGCTTTAGCTATTGGGGGATCTTGATGTAGAAGTATCAGAATGGAACCAGAGAACCACCAGAAGATGGACAGTAGGACACAGAATGAGAATGATATTATGCAAGATGCTTGTAGATATATCCCCAACATCCTATACGCCTTTGCTCCATATCCTTGTCCACACAAGGTCTCTAGTGCACCACTTAGGCCTACCTAAAATTACAAATGAACAAAATCAAAATCTCTGTCTGAAGAAAAAACAAATAACTATTAAACTTCTCATGTAGATCTTAACATTTTTTTTTTTTTAAATAGTTATGTAGATCTTAACATTGGCACACTATTGTTACCACAATGTTCACTTTCTTTTATCATTATTATTAGCCAATATCCTAACACTACAGCAACCATGAGCCTGAATTGCAGAAGGATGTTTTAGCATGAGACAGGACTTTTTATTGGAGCCTGATTTCATCAGCCACACAAGCAAAGGACCGGTCAAAAAGAGGGGAAATAACAATAATAATATTAAAAAAGCCACAACCAGAAATCTATCTTATACGGCTGAAGCTTATTGTTCAGGGTGTTTCATTCCATCACGGAAGTCTTCCTTCCTTCTAGCATAAGCTTATTATTCAGGAGACGGCAACAAAATAGCCAGCGCATATCGAAACAAGAAAGTAAATAAACTCCAGTTATTTGACCTTCATGAATCGACGAACCAGGAGAATTATATATTATTCGTTCAGGAAAAAGTAAAAAAGAAAGAGGGAAAAAACTCTGTCATAATAACTAAAACAGACGATCAAACACAAATACACAATGCCCACAACCAACAGAACAAGAGAGAGACAGCATAAAAAAATCATTTCTCCGTCAGGGTCTAAGAAGAAGAAATATATATATACATATATACCATGACAGCAATCCCAGAGACAACCGCCCATGAATTTGCGAGATTCGCGGCTGCCATTTCAAGCTCCCCGAGATGGCCAGCGAACATGACAGACGTGAGAGATATCAAGTAGTATGAAACATTCGTAAAAATCATTGGTAGCGAGAATAATATCTGATCCCTGGCCTCTGCAAGGTCCAAAATCTTATTCCACCACGGCTCCGGCGACCTTCCTTCTCCGCCATTATCGCCGCAGTCCACTTCTTGTACCAGCAAGGGCTCAGTGTTACTGTCCTCTGAACCCATCTTACATCTGCCTTTCCAGTTTCTAGAATGGCTCAAGTGGTTTTCTTCCGAGCCTTTCTTACTATTTTGAAGTCCGTATTTTGCGGGGTCAAAATTGGCACTCTGGCGAATCTATTAAATGCAATTAGCGTACTGCTAGTCCTTTCTTACACGGCATCCATAAAAAATCTTGCTTATCCATTTTATTTATTTCTTATTATTTCAAATTATAATTAAATTTACAAGCTAACATTTTAATATTGTATTTGGGTTAATGTATAATTTTTTAAAAAAATGAAAAAAAAATGATTTTTTTTTTTTATTATTTTGAGTGAATTTATTTTGAAAAAATAATTTTTCTTTTTTCTTTTTTTTTTTTTAAAAGATTGAAAAAAAAAACTTAGTGAATAATTGTTTCTATAAAATTTTATTTTGAGAAAAATTAAATTTTATAGATGTAATGATTATTAGACTATTGAAGTGTTAAAAGATAGGGATATAGCTCAAAAGATATATTAGCATACCATATCCTATTGGAAAATAAGAACATTAATTTTTTTTTTTATATTAATTGAATTAACACGTATTTTATTTTTATTTGTATTTTAAATAATGTCTTAAAAATCTCACATCTGCTTATATATTTAGGAAGGTGTATATATATATATATATATATATATATATATATATATATGTTTTTAAAAAAGTTAGATTGTAATATTACAAGAGGTTAGGAGTTTAATATTTGCTGTGAATATCATATGAAAATCAATGTGAAGTCTTTTCATGAAAAAGAGTTAATTTTAGGGACACAATCTAAACTGAGTTCGAATTAATAAAAATAGTAATTTTGAATATTCGATGTTCTAACCAATTTTTTTTTTTGGAAAATTTGAGGCAATATTTTTACTGTCTCGAACTCATGACCTCTTGAATCATAAGTGAAGTTGCTACCAACTGCGATACACCTTCTTGCTGGTCTAACCAAAATTAAATTCCTAATTCTCATTCTCCCTTCATTCAAAATAATTAGAAAATACTGTTATTATTATTATTATTATCATTGCTGAGCACATGTTATTATTATTATTTTAATTAATTTAATCTAAAAAAAAAAAAAATCTAAGTTGTTGGAATTTGGTGAGTGTTTTTGTTGTTTTGATAAGTTGGTGAGTGTTATTTGTTAAAGTGGTTGTAATAGTAAATTATGATCTTGAATAATTCGTACTATTGTGGTCACCATCAGATGACCTAATTAATTCATTCATTTGGTTTTCCTTCTATTATGTTTTGACTTAATTACTTTCATGGATTCTTAATGTATTTAAGCAACCAGGCATGGTGCAATGGCTGAATCCGTCATTGCGTTGATACATATATAGAGTCATATATAATGCCGGCGGAAGAGAGGCATTATATTCCACTGGATTATTTTCTGTCCTACCAAGTACATCGGCATTGTTGAAGTTAATTTTTTCAAGTCTTCGCTAACGAACAAAACCTAAGTTCAAAGATTTTGATCATCTGGCTATACCTAGCAATTCCAATTTGAAACTACTAGTTTCGTACTTGAATTAAAGAAAATATTTTTAGATTTGAATCCTACTTAATACTTGACAAAGTTCAAAAATTTTATATTCATATATGATATTATAGAATTTTAAGTTTGAACCAAGTATATCTTATAAATTTTCTTTTTCTAAATAATTTAATTATTTTAAATTTATTATCATATTTAAATGATTCAAAAAATAATTTAATTATATCTGCAATTGATAATTTATACAAATCAAATTATAAATTAAAATTTAATATTCTAAAAATTATCAATGTCATGAAAAAAAATACAATTTTTTTTTTTTTTTTTTTTGTGAAAAAAAAAAATCATGAATATAATAAAGAAAATCAACCAAAATAGGTGATAGTTTTTGATTTGGAGAATCTTGATGCCACTCAACAAAGCCATAAATGGAAATGCTAAAACGAGCTAAAGAATGAGCAGAACAGTTGTGCTCTCTACGTACAAAATTGACAATAAACTCATCAAAAACAACATCTCCTTGATTAAGCCAAAAAATTGCCCTATATCAGATACATCCTGAGTATCATCGAGAATCTTCTATACCACATTCGAATTGTTCCCTCTGAAATTAATAATCTGTAAGCCTATGATATTGGTGAATCAGACGACTTGTAGGAAAGCAAAGGATTCGATGAATTCAAATTATCATAATGTGTAGGTATGTGACTAAAGAGATCGACCATAAGCTAAAACCTCCGCTGAATTAAAAAATATCACCCCTATTGTAGCTTGGCCATCACTAGTCCTCTCACTATCCACATAAACACCTAAAGAAAAGTCAAGAATTCTTAGGTTGTTTATATAAGTAGATGAAGATCTTGGCTCACATAAAAAATAAAATTCGAGGCTTATGTTGTTGTACATGTGCTTTGAGCTCGTGAACATGTCGAGGAAGCCCTAATCCCCAACAGGTCCAATTAAGGCAACTCATTGAGCTTGATGAATTGGAACTTCAAACAAAGCTTCAGTGCAGCCTCTCATTTTGCACAAAAATTATTCTCGGGAATATGACAAATAGTCTGAGTTTCGTTTAAGGGGAGTGATATTATTAGGGTTTCTAATTCTATTATAGCTACTGGAACGTTGAAAGATTCCTTTCAGTAAAGAGCATGCTTTCAATGTGTTGTATGGAGTAGCAAGCAAAACAGAAATTTGGTAATCGTTCGAATTGGAATGCCGCTAGACATTGTCTATAACCTTGGACATTCACCAGTATTCTGAGGGTAGAGGTTTTGAGACATAAATAGTCACTTGCATATGGAAAAAATATTTCGTAATTTATCCCACCTCTTGTATTTGAATTTGAAACCATTATGAGAAAAAAGAGGCAATCTTTTTGCCAATCCTTTTTGTATTGCACTCCTGCAGAAGTCCACGAACATACAACCAATGAGGGACAATCTTTAAGCCTTCATCTACTGTAAGAAATTGGCAACAAAGAGTTTGATTTTCATTTAAGGGGAGTGATAGTATTAGGGTTTCTATTATGCTATTGATACATCAAAAGATTCCTTTTAGAAAAGAGCATGCTTTCAGAGTGTATTGTATGGAGCCACAAGCAAAACAGAAATTTGGTAATTATTCGAATTGGAATGCCGCCAGACCTTGTCCATAACCTTGGACATTCACCGATATTCTGTAGGGTAGAGGTTTTGAGACATCAATGGCCACTTGCATGCAGAAAAAAATTTCATAATTTTCTCCTACCTCCCGTCTCTAAATTTGAAACCATTCTAAGAAAAAAGGAGGCAATCTTTTTGCCAACTGCTTCCGTAATGCAGTCCCACAAAAGACCATGAACATGCAACCAATAAGGAATAGTCTCTAAGCCTTTATTCACTTTAAGAAATTGGCAATGAAGAGTCTGAGTTTCATTTGAGGGAGTGATAATATTAGGAATTTTATTATAGCTACTAATACCTCGAAACATTCCTTTCAGAAAAGAGCATGCTTTTAATGTGTGTTGTATGGAGCTACAAGCAAAATAGAAATTTGGTAATTGTTCAAATTGGAATACCGCCAAACATTGTCCATAACCCTGGACATTCACCAGTGTTCCGCGAGGTATAGGTTTTGACACATCAGTAGCCACTTGCATACGGAAAAACGTTTCATAATTTTCTAACAGCCCCTGTATCTGAATTTGAAACCATTCTAAGAAAAAAGAGGCAATCTTTTTGCCAATTCCTTCCATAATGCACTCCCACAAAAGTCCATGAACATGCAACCAATAAGGAATAATCTCTAAGCCTTCATTCACTTTAAGAAATTGGCAACGAGGAGTCTGAGTTTTGTTTGAGCGGAGTGATAGCATTAGGGTTTTTGTTATAGCTATTGATACATCGAAAGATTCCTTTAAGAAGAGAGCATGCTTTCAGTGTGTGTTGTATGGAGCTAGAAGCAAAACAGAAATTTTGTAATTGTTAGAATTGGAATGCCGCCAAACATTGTCCATAACCCTGGACATTCATTGGTGTTCTGTGGGAGGTTTTGAAACATCAATAGCTACCTGCATATGGAAAAACATTTCATAATTTTCTCACAGCCCCTGTATCTAAATTTGAAACCATTCTGAGAAAAAAGAGGCAATCTTTTTTCCTTCCATAATGCACTCTTTTAGAAGTCCACGAACATACAACCAATAAGGAACAGTCTCTAAAGATTCATCCACTATAAGAAACTAGCAACAAAAAGTCTAAGTTTCGTTTAAGGGGAGTGATAATATTAGGGTTTCTGTTACAGCTGCCGATACATCGAAAGATTCCTTTCAGAAAAGGGCATGCATCCAGAGTGTGTTGTATGGAGCTACAAGTAAAATAGAAATTTGATAATTATTCAAATTAGAATGCCACTAGACATTATCCATAACCTTGGACATTCATCGGTATTCTGCGAGGTAGATTTTTTGAGACATCAATAGTCACTTGCATATTCAAAACATTTTGTAATTTTCTTGCACCTCCCATATTTGAATTTGAACCGTTCTGAGAGAAAAGAGACAATGTTTTTGCCAACCCCCTTCGTAATGCACTCACACAGAAGTCCACAAATATGTAACCAATAAGGAATAGTCTCTAAGCTTTCATTCGCTATAAGAAATTGGCAATGAAGAGTTGGAGTTTCATTTGAGGGGAGTGATAATATTAGGGTTTTTGTTATAGCTGTTGATATGTCAAAAGATTCCTTTCAGAAAAGAGCGTACTTTCAGTGTGTTTTATGGAGCTGCAAGTAAAACAAAAATTTAGTAATCATTTGAATTGGAATGCCACTAGACAATGTCCATAACCTTGGACATTCACCAGTATTCCGCAGGGTAGAGGTTTTGAGACATCACCAAGTAGAGTATACTAGGGCGCTTGAGAGAACCATGTTGAAGGAACTTGACAAAATGACTTGGTAACTTCGGGAAAATGGGGCTCTCCTATCTTTTGATTAGGAAAGCGGGACATACTAGGGTAGCAACTATTTGTTAAAAATACAGGATAGAGATTCATCATGGCAAGGGTATATCGATGTGCAAGACCCATCTGCATTAAAACGCTTAATGTTTACAGCTAGGTTCACATTTGGCTTAAGTAGTCGAGTGGTCGCTACCACTATAACGCTTGCAAACCTGCTAGATAACGGTATTCAGTTTTCTGAAGTGATCACTGTCACCATACTCGCCTAGCTAATCCGATATTGGCATCTAGTAGTAGTACTGCCATAAGAGAGTGTTGCAAAGATGTTCTCTCTTACGAAATACTTCCAAATTTGTTTTACACGATCATCAAAAGGTGACGATGAAAGAGGCCCAGGAGCCCTAGCGTCTCAAGGTGTACATATATGTGATCAATACTATACAATACCACTGAAAACAAAAAGCATAACTTTTTCAAAGCCTTGCTTCGCTATTAGGCTAGACGAAGAGTAGCCACCTGCATATGGAAAAACTTTTCGTAAAGTAGATGGTAAAAGTCAGTAAGAATTAATTTTAAATTAATTATGTGGTAGATAAAATTCTACCTAATTATCTTTTACTAATTATATATTTCCAAGTACTCTTCTTTTACTGTGACGAATCATATGCAGACATGTGGCAATGTGACAAAGACCAACCAATCAAAATTGGAGGAGTGTCACGGCCAATCAAAAGGTGCCACATCACCACAAGAGACTCTTACATTGTCATCTCTTCCTCTATAAATAGAAGAGTAAGAGAAGCTTCAACACACAAGTTCTTAGAGGTGGCGAAGCTCTACCATATCGATCCTTCCCCTTCCAAGTCCAATCCATCTTTGAGATTAAGTCTCAAAGGCGCTTAGAGTCAGATCCATATCAAGATCAAGTACAAAGACCTTTGAAACAGATCATATTTAAATCAGTATTATTTAACAAATCGAGATTAAGCCTAAAAGGCCCTCGAATCCATTGACAGAAAGAATCAGCAGAGATAGATAGAGATTTGTAACCCACACATTTAAATTAATAAAATATATTATTTCACATTGATTTTGTGTTGTATTATTTTTATTTATATTTTACAAACACGAAATCGCCGTCCACAATTTCTGGCATGCCTAATGGGACATTCTTTACCGCTCATGTCTGAAACATATCCTAGGCCCACCACTCAAGTAAAAAGGGGAGCGTTGTCATTATTAGATTGATGATATGATCCTCCAAAATCAAAAGCCGTGGATCTTGTTTCAAACTCTACAAATTTTATTCAATGGAATTTGATACCAAATGCTAGTGATTATGAAGATTTTATTGTAGGTTCATCAATCATGTCTGTTATGATGGTGGATGCTACAACAATTGAAGAATGATTGGCAAATTTGATCAAGTTCATGGAAGATCTTGTGAAATGATCTACACAATAAGATCTTATGATCACTCAGTTGATGAATAAAAATGGTAAGTCCAATTATACTGCATAAAGACATGTTAAGGAAACACGAAGTGATGTTACCATAGAGGAAGGGGAAAAGTCCAATGATTCTGAAGCAGTCAAGTTTGTCGAAAAACAATCTCAAATAGTTGATGAATCCAAAACAATCCAATAGTACAAACAATTCATGTTTTTGCTGATAGATTCATTTCGACAAGTGAATTGAAGAACTTTATTGAAGGTATGTTAAATGATAAAAGTGCAGGAAATTCAAAATCCTTCTTTGGATATTCAAAGCCATAGTTAAGGAGAATAGAAAGTTTGAAGATGTCCATAGGGTATTTTTCTCCAAAATTGCAATAGTTTGATGGTAGAGGCAATTCCAAGCAACACATTGCCCATTTCGTGGAAGCATACAGCAATGATGGTACATATAGGATTTGTTGGCCAAACAATTTTTTTTCTCCCTCAAAGGAAATGTATTCGAATGGTACACTGATTTGATGTCTAAATCAATCAACAATTGGAATCAACTTGAAGTTGAATTTTTGAATCATTTTTACAACACTCATCGAATAGTAAGAATGCTCAAGTTAAGTCTATGAAGTAGTGGGAGGATGAACTAGTTGTTGATTACATCAATTGATGGTAGAGTCTGGATCTAAATTGCAGAAATCAATCATATGAGAAATATGCTATCGAGATGTGTATCCAAGGAATGCATTGGAATCTTCAATGTATTTTCAAAGGCATTCAACTAAAAATGTTCGAAGAATTGGCTACACGCTGACGAAATATGGAGTTAAGTATTATTGCCAATCAAACACTTGAAATTGATATTGAACAAAAAGAATATGAATGCCAGAGCAATATTGCCTCATAATTTGAAGACGAAGAGTCAATTTCAAATACTGATAATGCCTAAATTCAAACAATCAAGTTCCTCCTTGACGCACAAGGTTAAATTGCATGTTACTCCTTGATAAAAGTACAAAATGTCTAAATAAAAAGCTTCTATGAAGTACTTATTGATGAGTAAAAAAAACAATTAAAGTTAGAGTTTCTACATGTTGAATAAAGGCTCCTTGACACGAGCATAAATTGTCTGCATCATGATATAAAGAGTACTTGACACAAGTGTAAATTGTCTGCATATTCAAATGAAGACTCTTTGAACCCAAGAGTAAATTGTCTACTGATGATGAAGACTGCTTAACATGAGAGTAAATTATCTACAATATGACATAAAAAAAACTCCTTGACACAAGTGTACGCTGTCTGCAATATGATATGAAAATATTTCTCCTTGACACGAGCACAAACTGTATGCATGATGATATCAAGGCTCTTTGACATAAGTATAAACTGTCTACATGTTGAAAATATTTCTTCTTAACATGAGTATAAACTATCTGCATGATGATATCAAGGCTCATTGGCGCGAGTATAAACTATTCGTAAATCATGATTATAAACTCTTTATAAGTCGATATGAAGACTCTTTGACATGAATATAAATTGTTTACATAATGATGATATGAACGTTGATCCTTGACACATGAGCTAAAACTGCATTTTTCTCCTTTGATGCATGAGGTTAAACTGCAAATTTGAACTACATTTGACTTGATTCCCTTAGAGAATACACAGGCACCTTAGAAAAATATTCTAAGTTATGTCTTAACAAAAAAAAAAAAAAATCAATCTTAAAAAAAAAAATGAATGAACAGTAAAAAAAAAAAATTTATATAATTAAATTCGATTCTTTTATTGATAATATGAATGTTTACAAATAAAAAAAAAAATGGAGATTAACAATACAAAGCAAAGGGGCATGAAATTAATCTCTTAACAAAGTTCTAGTTCGACTATTTGGAAATCATCAAAGTTGCAGTGAATATTGACTAATTTCTCTAAATCGAGCTTGCAAAAGTTGTTGATAATTTGTTTGGAAGATGCTGATTTGTCCAACTCAATGATAAATAAAGTGGATGATTGCTTCAAATTCACATTACCAAGATTGATGACTATGTTAAATTGATAATGGAAAGAGAATTTCAATTTAGCTTTCAAGTTGCTTTGTATGATCAAGTAGTCAATTTATCTCCAATTGGAATGAATTTAGCATAGCAAGTGAAACACACAGTGTTCTTCCAATTGAACAGTGGAGATCAATTTTTAACGGTCGAATTTTGAGATATAATTTCCGCAACAGAAGTTGTTCAAAAATTTCAAGTTTGTCGGCAATTTGTACCTTTCCAACTATTGGAGCATGAATTCCTCCCAAATAATCCTGAAATTTTTATAGAAAATTGAACACACATTTACTTTCAATATGGATAGTGGAGATCAATTTTCAACAGTCGGATTTTGACATATTATTTTCGCAACACAAATTGTTCAGAAGTTTTTATTTTTTGGGTAGTCTGCATCTTTCTAACGATTGGCGCATCAATTCTTCTTCAATTGGCCTTAATATTTGATAGTAAGCGGATGACATATTTCCTTCAATTTGAATCGTGAAGATTAGTTTTCAACGGTTAGATTTTGAAATATTGTTTCCGTAACATAAGTTGCTTAGAAGTTTATAGTCTTTTGGCAGTCTGCATCTTTCTAATGATTGGAGCATCAATTCTTCTCCAATTGGCTTGGATTTTTGAGATGGTCATGCAATACATTTACCTTCAATTTGAATGGTGAAGATCAATTTTCAATGGTTGAATTTCGTGATATTATTGTCGCAATATAAGTTGTCCAAAAGTATCTAGTTTTTCGGCGGTCTATTTCTTTCTTATGATTAGAGCATCAATTTGTCTCCGATTAGCATCAATTTTTTACAAAAAATAAAAGATACATTTACTTTTAATTTAACGGTGAAGATCAATTTTTGATGGCTGGATATTGATATATTATTTTTTGTAATAGAAGTTGTGCAAGAATTTTTTTTTTCTAGTAGTCAGTTGAATTTAGATGACTGGATGACCAATTTTTCTTCGGTAAGTTGGTGACTCCTTTATGTTGATGTTGGAAGAATTAATGTTGAAATTCGCAATATCAATGGCTACTTGATCCTTCAAGTTCAAGATGACAATTGATGTTTGAGACTTGCTTGTGTTGAAATTGGCAAAAATCCATGATTCCTTCATTTTGAGGTTGGAAGAATTAATGTTGAAATTAGCAAAATCGATGACTACTAGAGCCTTCAAGTTGAAGTTGGTGATTTGTTGATGTTGAAGTTGGGCATATCAAAATCGTCGTTGGCAAAGTTGATGACTCCCTCATAATGGCTCGTTCATGTTAATGTGGAGTTTGAAAATTTTATGTTGAAATTTGCAATGCCAATGGCTACTTGATGTTGAAGTTGACAAAGTTAATGAATCCTTCACGTTGGAGTTCATAAAGTCAGTGACTCATTCATATTGAGGTTGGTGGCTAGTTAGTTTATGTTGAAGTTGATATCTCCTTCAAATCATTGGTGAAGTTAATGATTGTTTCAAATTGTTGTTGAAGTTAATATCTCCTTTAAGTCATTGGTGAAGCTAATGATTGTTTCAAATTGTAGGTGAAATTGATTATTCCTCAAGTCATTGACGAAGTTGATGCATTCCACAATTTGAGAATTTGACTTACTCCTCAAATTGGTGACTCGTTTATGTTGAAATTGAAATCTCCTTCAAGTCATTGGTGAAGTCGATGATTGCTTCAAATTATTGGTAAAGTTGATCCTCAATTCATTGGCGAAATTGATGATTTTTGCAATTTGAGAATTTGGCTTACTCCTAAAGTTGGTTGCTTGTTTATGTTGAAGTTGATATCTCCTTCAAGTCATTGGTGAAGTTGATGATTGCTTCAAATTGTTGGTGAAGTTGATCACTCCTCAAGTCGTTGGCGAAATGGATGATTTATGCAATTGAGAATTTGATTTACTCCTTCAAGTTGATGTTCATGAAATTCATAGAATTGATGACTCTTTTGAGTCGGTATTGAAAAAGATCATCATTGAATCACCAACTCCAAATCTGGAATAAAAAAACTTACCATTTGATTTAGTCATGGAAATCTATCAAATTGAATGAATTTGTCATGTGGAGACCACAAAGTGAATACAAATTCCATATTGAAATCGACAACTTGTCAAGAGAAGCACGGATTAAAGACTCGTGAAGGCTTTGAATTTGCATCACTGATAGTGTGGACGTCAACAAATTTACCATTAGAGATGATGGAGACATTGAATTCACATGTATGAAGGACCCACAAAAACTTTTCCATGTTCTTGATTCCAAAAGAAAAAAAAAAAAAAAATCCATGTGAGGTGGCCCCATCTAAAAAAAAGAGTCAAGAAATAAATAAATATATATATATATATATATATATCATGAGATTAGAAGTCAAAAATAAATAAATAAAAAAAAAAAGAAAAAAAAAAAAAAAAGAAGATATTTTGCTAGGAGATTCTTGAAATATGAAGAACTTCTGCCTTCTTCAAACTTACGCCAAGGAGATATGAAAGATGATTTTGATGATAGGTGCGTAGGCTTTATATAGGCATCAAATGCAAGAGGCGAAGAAAGTCTTATAAATTTGATTGAAGACTCTATTTTATCTCCCACGAATCATTATCTATAAAACAATTTTTGATTAAAAAGTTATCTCCTAAAAAAATATTTATTTTTTATTAGGAATCATATATCTATCTTTGAGTTAAGTTCAAATTTATAATTTGACTCAAATTGGATTCATAAGTCAAATTGGATTCATAAAATATATTTTGATATTATCTACTTATCAAACTATCTTCGAATTAAATTTAAATTTCTAATTTTACTCAAATTTGATTCATAAAATGTATATTCAAATTTTATTCGTAAGTAATATATATAATCCACGAATCATATTTATCTTTGAATCAGATTTATTTATACAATTCGATTCAAAATTAATTCATAGATATATATATTATCTCGTATTTTACTAATAGAAGTTGTGCAAGAATTTTCGCTTTCTAGTAGTCAGTTGATTTTAGATGACTGGATGACCAATTTTTCTTCGGTAAGTTGGTGATTCCTTCATGTTGATGTTGGAAGAATTGATGTTGAAATTTGCAATATCAATGGCTACTTGATCCTTCAAGTTGTAGATGACAATTGATGTTTGGGACTTGCTCATGTTGAAATTGGCAAAAATCAATGATTCCTTCATTTTGAGGTTGGAAGAATTAATGTTGAAATTAGCATAATCGATGACTACTAGAGCCTTCAAGTTGAAGTTGGCAATTGAAGTTGGTGATTTGTTGATGTTGAAGTTCGGCATATCAAAATCGTCGTTGGTAAAGTTGATGAGTCACTCATAATGGCTCGTTCATGTTAATGCGGAGTTTGAAAAATTTATGTTGAAATTTGCAATGCCGATGGCTACTTGATGTTGAAGTTGACAAAGATAATGAATCCTTCACGTTGAAGTTCGTAAAGTCATTGACTCATTCATATTGAGGTTGGTGGCTAGTTAGTTTACGTTGAAGTTGATATCTCCTTCAAATCATTGGTGAAGTTAATAATTGCTTCAAATTGTTGTTGAATTTAATATCTCCTTTAAGTCATTGGTGAAGCTGATGATTGTTTCAAGTTGTAGGTGTTGGGTAGCAAATCCAAGTCTCACATTGGAAATTCAAGGAGAAATCACCTTGAATATAAGTGTCCACGTAACTTCATTAGTATGAGGCCTTTTGGGATGTGCCCAAAAACAAATTCGTGCGGGTTTGGCCCAAAGCGAACAATATCATACTATTGTGGAGTTAAAGTGGTGTTTTGGAGGTCCTAACAAGTGGTATCGAAGTTAGGTGGTTCGAGAGGTGGACTGTGTTGTGTGCGAGACACCCTCAGTATGCCCTTGGAGATCCGTGTTTGGTGGTGCCTTGTGTCGAAAGTCTTCCTGACAGTGTGGTGGTCAAGCGGCGGGTCTCGCAGGTTGATAGCGGCTGTACAAGATGATTTGAAGGATCAGAATGAGTTCATTGGAGGGGAGGCCACGAGTTGTGTGTTCCTTTGGTTTGAGGGGAGGTTTGTTGGGTTGTAAACCCAAGTCTCACATTGGAAATTCAAGGAGAAATCACCTGAAATATAAGTGTTCACCTAACTTCATTAGTATGAGGCCTTTTGGGATGTGCCCAAAAACAAATCCGTGCGGGCTTGGCCCAAAGCGGACAATATCATACTATTGTGGAGTTAAGGTGGTGTTTTGGTAGTCCTAACAGTAGGTAAAGCTGAGTACTCCTCAAGTCATTGATGAAATTGATGTATTCTACAATTTGAGAATTTGACTTACTCCTCAAGTTGGTGACTCATTTATGTTGAAATTGAAATCTCCTTCAACTCATTGGTGAAGTTGATGATTGCTTCAAATTATTGGTAAAGTTGATCACTCCTCAAGTCATTGGCAAAATTGATGATTTTTGCAATTTGAGAATTTGGCTTACTCATCAAGTTCGTTGCTCATTTATGTTGAAGTTTATATCTCCTTCAAGTCATTGTTGAAATTGATGATTTTTGCAATTTGAGAATTTTGCTTACTTCTAAAGTTGGTTGCTTGTTTATGTTGAAGTTGATATCTCCTTCAAGTCATTGGTGAAGTTGATAATTGCTTTTGTTGGTGAAGTTGATCACTCCTCAGGTCATTGGCGAAATTGATGATTTATACAATTTGAGAATTTGACGTACTCCTTCAAGTTGATGTTCATGAAATTAATGGAATTGATGACTTTTTTTAGTCGGTATTGAAAAAGATCATTGTTGAATCACCATCTCCAAATCTGCAATTAAAAAAACTTACCATTTGATTTAGTCATGGAAATCTCTCGGATTGAATGAATTTGTCATGCGGAGACCACTAAGTGAATACAAATTCCATATTGAAATCGACAACTTGTCAAGAGAAGTACGGATTAAAGACTCGTGAAAGCTTTGAATTTTTACCATTGATGATGTGAATGTCAATAAATTTACCATTAGAGATGATGGAGACATTGAATTCACATGTATGGACAACCCACGAAAACTTCTCCATGTTCTTGATATCGAAAGGAAAAAAAATCCATGTGAGGTGGCCCATCTAAAAAAAAGAGTCAAGGAATAAAAAAAAAATCGTGAGATTAGAAGTCAAAAAATAAATAAATAAATAAAAGAGATATTTTGCTAGAAGATTCTTGAAATATGAAGAACTTGTGCCTTTTTCGAACTTACGCCCGTGAGATATGAAAGATGATTCTAACGATAGGTGTGTACCCTTTATGTAGGCATTAGATACAAGAGGCGAGGAAAGTCTTCTAAATCTGATTGAAGACTCTATTTTATCTCCCACGAATCATTATCTATGAGACAATTTTTGATTAAAAAATTATCTTCTAAATTTATTTTTTATTAGGAATCATATATCTATCTTTGATTTAAGTTCAAATTTATAGTTTGACTCAAATTGGATTCGTAAAATATATTTTGATATTATCTGCTTATCAAATTATCTTCGAGTTAAATTTAAATTTCTAATTTGAGTCAAATTTGATTCATAAAATACATATTCAAATTGTATTCATAAGTAATATATATATATATAATCTACGAATCGTATTTCTCTTTGAGTCTAATTTATATATATATATATATATATATATATATATATATATATCATCTCGTATTTTATTAATGAATCGAATTTTATTAAATAATTTGATTCTAATAAATTGAGATTAAAAACATGGAAATTAGTACTTGTCCTCGTGACAATTTTTTATAGCCCGCGAACAAGTTCCAAAGGAACAATTTGTAGACGATAAAAATTAATAAGAAGTAATTTTAAATTAATTAAGTGGTAGATAAAATTTCACCTAATTGCTTTTTACTAATTACATATTATCAATTACTCTTCATTTACTATAACGAATGATATGCTGAGATGTGGCAATGTGACAAAGACCAACCAATCAAAATTGAAGGAGTGTGTCTGGGTCAATCAGAAGGTGTCATATCACCACAAGAGACTCTTACCTTGTCAGATCTTCCTCTATAAATAAAAGAACAAGAGAGATTTTAACACACAAGTTCTTGGAGGTACTGAAACTCTTCTATATAAGATCCTTTCCCTTCCAAGTCCAATCCGTCTTCAAGATTAAGATTAAGCCTCAAAGGCACTCAGAGTTAGATCCATATCAAGATCAAATCCAAAGACGCTTGAAACATATTAGATTTAAATCAATATGATTTAATAGATTGAGATTAAACCCAAAAGACCCTCGAATCTATTGGTGAAAAGCTTAAGAATTAACAGAGATATACATTATTTCATATTGATTTCGAGTTGTATTATTTTTCATTTTTATTTTGTAGGCGTGAAATATTTGTCCACACGTAATTTTCTCCCACCTCCCGTATTTATATTTGAAACCATTCCGATAAAAAAGAGGTAATCTTTTTGCCAACCCCTTCCATAATGCACTTCCGCAGAAGTCCACGAACATGCAACCAATAAGGAATAGTCTCTAATCCTTCATCTGCGCTAAGAAACTAGCGTGACCATGGTTTAAGAACAAGACGAACATTGTCAAAATACCATGGCCCATTCGACATAACCCAATGTTTTTCTGAAGTAAGATCAAAGATAATCTGTAAGTATTGCAATGAAGTTTAATCATTTTGAAATTGAAAGTGTGCCTCGTCTTTTGCATTGCAAGGTTTAAGTGTCTAATTTGAAGCTCCTAGGCAATCCAGAATTTGTCAATTAATGAATTGTAGTATTTCATTGTGCCCTGGATGAATTCAGTTTCTAGCAAAGGGATTAGAGACAACTGCACCGGATTAATTGTTAAATATCGAAACAATTTGGAGAGATCTCCTCTATTTGAGAGGATAGAAAAAAGCCCTAAAGAGGGATACACAAGATCTAAAACATTAAAAATATATATAAGGTTAAAATTTTTTAAAAAATATATAAAAGATATTTTCATTTTAAGAATATGAAAAAAAAAATTATAAAATTTAATATGTTATACTTTAGGGGAAAATTTTTTTTTTTTCAAATTTCTCAATTTAATACACGTAATTTTAAAAATTATCGAATTAAATATGATATTTATATTTTTATATGTAATTTAATTATATTTAATTTTCGATTAGGTATAGAGTTTGTTTTAAATATAAAAAAGTTAGATCTAAATCTCATATTTTTAAAACAAGGTTGGAATCGGACTCGAATATTTTGCCTCTATTGACATGCCTAATCTTTGGACTTGCTTGGCTTTCGCTCCGCCAATCCAGATATCCCAGAGATCGAGGGTGAAAGAATTGGTGTCTAATGTGGTATTAATTATTAACCATGGGATGTGACAACAAAGTGACATGGTTGGATTGACATAAATTTCTTTATATAAATTAATTGAGAAGTTGTGAATTTGATGCATTAAAAATAACAATATTTCATATATATAATTTTTTTTTTTTTTTTTTTTTTTTTTTGTATATTATTCGATGGAGACAGTCCATAACAATATAAATATTTAGGCATTTTAAACATATCAAATAATATAATATGAGCATGAAATATAAGTAATTCTAGATTCAACTATACTTATCTAAAATATAAATTTTGCGTAATTTTTTTTATGGAAAATTCACTCATTTAGTTCTAGAAGTTGTGGTTTTTCACCAATTAAGTCATTATCTATTTTTTCTACCTATTAAGTTCTCATAGTTTTTACGGGCCACCAATTAGGTCCTTCCGACCAATAATTCAGGCCACAATTGTTACCTAGATCTGAGCATAGGTATTGTGTAAGACATTTACACAATAATTTCAAGAAGATTAACAGTAGAGATGCTTTGAAAATAATGTTTAGGAGCGGAATTATTGATCAAAATGACCAAACAGGTTGCCCGTAAAAACTGTGAGGATCTAATAGGCAGAAAAAAAAGATAGGGACCTAACAGACGAAAATACAATACTTCAAGGACTAAATAGGCTAATTTTCCTTTTTTCATTTACGATGACAAAGTTGACGGAAAAAAACCCCTCTAATTTTAATATATATATATATATATATATATATATATATATTAATTTTATTATTAATTATTGACTATAAAAATTTTAAATAAAATATTTACAAATCTTCCTATTACAATTGAAAAGTAATTTTTTCATTCCTACAAAAATGTAAAATTATTAAGTCCTTGATTTAGTATAAATGAGTATTATTAGGCGAAATTTTGAGTTTGATATTTATTGTGAGCCTCACATAAAAGTTTAGGTGTACCTTTCTTTTGAATAAGAATTAAACTATACAAGTATAACTTAAATTGAATTCAAATTAATCGAAATAATAATTTTTTACGGTAATATATATATATATATATAACCGTTACTTTTGAAAATATCAATTCTAAGTATCCGAATTTATCTTTTTGTGGAAATAATATTTAGTAATTTTGTCTATACGTACTTTCAATAAACTTCCAGATTTGAATCGACTTTGGAAATGGACAAGACTGCTCTCAACCGAACATTACAAGCCACAATGCAATATGAACATAAACATGTGACAGCACATGCATTATTTATCATTTGGATGCAATCCCCCACTTCTTAATTTTTCTGGGCTTAGGCTGCTGCCAATTAATAACATTAAGTGCTTTCATTTATTGACCAACTAACATGCTTGCTTCACGAATAATTTACTGATCCAAATAGCAAAGAGTTTGGTTGATTTATTTAATTAACTTTTTGATTGAAATTTTAATCTGATTTTTTTTTATTATTTGAGCAATCCATCTTTTTTTTTATTATTATTTTTATTTTTGATTAAATAAAAGAATAATTTAAATTAAATTTTGATAACTTTAAATTACCCAATTTCACGTACTAATCACATATATGTCTCTTGAAAAATATTTTTGTTATTTAAAATCTTATTAATTAACTCAATTATTAATAAATCTATATTTCTTCTAATTGAACTATCTCAAAAGAAAAATAATCGCGAATATAAGAAATTAAAAAAATTAAATAAAAACAAAAAAGGGAATTTCATTAAAATATGAATGGTTAATAAGATTATAAATGACAGATGGCACTCGTAGTCTACTATACTCCCCCCGTTCCTGGCTCGTCAGTGTCGATTTCTGACTTGTCTCCAACGGCGAAACAACCCAAATGCCTTTTTGATGACTCCAACCCTTCCCATGCAATACTTCCTTTACAAGTTTACCCTACTCACAATCTTGATGACAACAAGTCTTCCTACGATACTTGAAGAGGAAATGACACTTGGTATGGTGAACATACAACTGTTACATTTGAGCTGGAAGATGAGAAGTGACGAGATGAGAAGATGACAAACAAGACAAGAAGGTCAAGTCACCTCAATATATTATCACTCAACCTCTCATTAAGATTATATAATTTCTAAAATAATCTTACAAATATATTATAATAGTCAAAGATCAGATACATTGAACAAAAGAAGCTTCCATTACAAGGAACAAGTCTTGCCTTACAAGATTTAACAACTTTCCTACTTGGATGGAAAGAAAAGTAAAGCTTCTTTCATATAAATACTAAAATCTTAATCTATTACTAACTAATCTCTTCGGAGGGGCAGAAGAGGAGACACCCTTTCCAGATTGCCTTGTTTTGTAGGTAGAAGCTGTTCCAAAATTGCTCTCAAAGACATCTACTTCATCTTGGATCAACCATGATTCTTCATATCCACTTCAAGGATTAAATTCTCCAACTATAATTTCTTTCTCACTTTCGGTTCGCTGGCTAATTGCATCATTAGTTTTGTTCCGTTATCGGCATCAAAAGTTTTCTTTGAGAGCCTTCTTTTTATATCTGCAATATTCATAAATATGACTACCACACAAGTTTCTCCTACTCATGTGAACCGTGGTACATGTGATCAAGCAACCTTTTCACCACGAGCAGTATCAATACATAATACTCCATCACAACAATCTCAAATATGGAATAATCATACAAGACGACCAGTTTCTGAACTGTTGGGACCTCGAGTCGCAGATTTGCATGATCATATAAATGAGCATAGAGGAAAATCCTTTGCCTAAGATGAAGATAGCTCTCAGGCTGTCTGACAAATGAAAGATTAGTTACAAAAACCCTGAAAAGAGAATGAAGTTATGAAGGAATGGTCCAGCCTGTACACGAAGATGGCAGCAATGGATCATCTTCTTCCCCCTCCAACAACATTGCCACAAGGAACTTTGTCAGAAAAAGTTCGAGCTCCAATTGTGGAAGATTATTCAGTTCCAAGTAAAACACACCATGCAGAGTCATCAAGATGACCTACTATTGCTCCTAATATTTCTAAACAATGCAAACAACAACTCTCTAAAACAAGGAGCGATATCGGGTAATCACATAATTCCACATGACCAGTGAAGTCATAGAACATTATTTTAGAAAATCCAAAACAGTCAGCTAAAAGACTAAGGAACAATGGTCTAAGTCTCATCCCAAGACAAATAAATCATTCAAACATCACATGCAACGGATGATTGACATTAGACCATTTACTAAATGGATTCGTGAGGTAACTCCCGATTCAAATCTCAAGTTTGTTTTATACAATGGTAAATCAAGGCCTTTTGAGCATATATACTATTATAAATCAGCTATGGGACTTGTCATTACCAATAAAGCTTTACTGTGTCTAACATTTCCAAGCACTTTATCAGAAAAAGCGTTGACTTGGTTCACCTTGATGAAGCCTAATTCCATTGATTCCTGCTCATCTCTAGAAAAGAAATTTCTGGATAAATTTAGGACGGCTGTGACTATTCCCAAAACACTAAGTGACCTCGCCAATGTTAAACAACAAGAAGGTGAATCGCTTCTCTCATATTTAAAGTGGTTCAAAAGAGTTTACGATGAGATTGAAGGCATTAGTGAAGATACAGTTTTGACATGTTTTGAAGGAGGTTTCAACTCTCCTGCCCTCTTCACTGAATTACAGTTGAGAAAACCCAGGACATTGGGTGAGACGTTTGATGTTGCCAGAAAGGTGGCCATTGGATAAGATGTAAGTGGAAACAAATCATATTCTAGAAGCCGGGGTAAAGAACTAGAGAGAGATTCCAAATTTAACAAGAAATCTGGTTTTGAACCGAAAAAAGATGGAAAAAAAAATAGGACTAAAAAAACTAAGCCCTCCATCCTCTCATACTACCAAGAGAAAGCTTGATTGCAATTTTGAAGGAAAAATATGGAGTTCATGATCCAATGCCTCTGAATCCTTATTCAAAGGATATGAGAGATTGGATTAAATACTACTCTTTTTCACAAGGATTATGAACACACAACTGAGAACTGTATTAAGTTAAAGCGAGTCATTGAGAAGTTGATCCAAGAATGATATTTAACAGATTACTAAGCTGACCTGGGGGGATCGAAATGAGAAAGACAAACAGACAAGACAAAATGACTAAGCCCGACTACTCAATTTCAAGTTGGTGAGAGAGTGATCAACGTAATCTCTCACAAAATACCTTCTATATCTCAACTCAAAAAGCAAATTCATGCTCTGAAAAAGACTTTAATAATTTGTGAATATTTTGATCATGAAGAATGTATTTCCTTCTCACAATTTGATTTTATCCCTGATATAGAAGCAAAAAAGAATCCCGTCACTTTGAATATTATGGTGACATAACCTGGAATGGACAAATGCATTATCAAATGAGTACTTGTGGATATGGAGCATCCAAAGATATCTTGTTTTACAAATGTTTTCAAGAGATGGGATTGGATGACAAAAATATTACACCAAGTGGAACCTACTTGGAATGATTCACTTCGCACAAGATTTCTGTAAAAGGAACGATTGAACTCATGGTCCCTCTATGATGTCCAGGCCAACTCCGATATGAGCAAATAAAATTTTATGTTTTAGATTTAAATTCTTCGTATAATCCTATTCTTGGCACACCATCTTAAGTGATCTTTATATGGTGGTTTCTATGTGAAATTCCCAACAATGCAAGGAGTTGTGACTCTTGAAACTAATCCTTGCCATTTGTTGGATTATTTTGTTCAAATAAAGAAAAAGCAACAACCATGTGCATCTTCTTTCACAGATAAAATGGAGATAGGAGTCATCTCAACAAATCACATTTTCACAATGGAGGCTGAGAAAAATTTGGAAAGGAAAGAATATCATGAAATCATTATTAATTCTCAGTTTTCCAAACAAAAAGTGAAAATTGGATCTGAACTAGTAGCAGAAGAACAAGCTGGAATCGAAGATTTCTTGAAGATGAACAAATGTGTCTTCGCTTAGCAGATTTCGAATATGATTGATATTTATGAAGAAGTTGTTGTCCATCATTTAAATATTGATCCAAAGTACATCCCAGTAAAATAGAAGCCTTGGAAATTTGGTCTAGAAAAGAAAGTAGGAATGCAAGCTGAAGTTGGTAAGCTTTTAGAAGCCAATTTTATCAAGGAAATCTATTTTCCTACTTGGCTTGTAAATGTTGTCATTGTTTAAAAGGCAAATTGGAAAATGGCAAATGTGTGTTGACTTTACTGATCTTAACAAAGCATGCTCAAAAGATTGTTATCCATTGCCAAGAATTGATGCTATAGTTGATTCAACTGTTGGATTTGGATGCCTACACTTTATTGATGCATTTTCTAGTTACCATCAAATTAAAATGAAAGAGGAAGATAAAGTACACACAACCTTTCAAGTTGATCAAGGGATTTATTTTTACAATGTTATGTCATTTGGATTAAAGAATGTTGGAGTAACTTATCAAAGAATGGTGAACAAAGTTTTATCACCTCACATTGGCAAAAATGTAGAAGCCTATGTTGATGGTATGGTCATCAAAACTCGAATAGGCTCTTCTCATCTTGAAGATTTGGAAGATATTTTTGTCACATGAGATGCCTTTCACATGAAGCTCAATCTTAACAAGTGCACCTTTGGAGTCAAACTTGGAAAGTTCTTGGGATTTATGGTCACTAAAAGAGGGATTGAAGCTAATGCGCAAAAAATATCAGCTCCCCTAGCCATGAAAGAGCCAAGCAGCGTTAAGGATATGTATCAAATTAATGGCTGTTTGGCTGCTTTAGAAAGGTTCATTTCAAACTCTCCTAACAAATGTCTTCCTTTCTTTACAATATCGAAAGGTTCAACTCTAGAATTCAAGCGGACAGCCGAATGTTAGTTTGCCTATGAGGAGCTTAAATGTTACCTCTATAGTCCTCTACTTCTCAGCTCGCCTCAAATTAGAGAGCGATTGTTTTATCTACTTAGCTACAACAGACTTAGTTATAGCCTCTATGTTACTTAGAGAAGATGAGAATAAACAACTACCAGTATATTGTGTGAGCAAAGTCGTAAGCGGGCCTGAATCTAGGTACTCTAATATACAAAAGTTAGCTTACTCGTTGGATGTTTCACCTCAAAACTTACGAGCTTACTTTGAATCTCATCCTATAATAGTATGCACACATATGCCACTAAGTAAAATATTTCACAAATTAGAGCAATCAGGTCAATTGCTGAAATGGTCTATTGAATTAATTGGCTATGATATCACTTTCACTCCGCGAATAGCCACTATGGTACAAGCTTTGGTTGATTTTTTAGCTGAAACATCTTTCTCAAAGAATGATCAAATCAATACAGAGTTCCAGTCCACTTCATTGGCGACTATGCCATCCTCAAAATCAACATCCTTAGGAGCTTTCGTTCCTAAGTAGACTTTATTTTTTGACGGATCAGTTAACAAGAATGGAGTAGGAATTGGTTTGGTCTTACATTCTCCAACTTTGGAGTATGTGGAAATGAAATATATCATTCTTAAATTTCACTTGTCCAACAATAAAGCTGAGTCTAAAGCACTCATGGTGGGACTACTTTGAGCAGAATCTTTACATATTAGACATTCTCTGTCAAGAGTGATTCTTAACTCACAGTTAGACAAATTTGAGGTGAGTTCTCAGCTCACTATCCCACTCTCTAATTTTATTAAGAGATGGTTAAAAAATTAATTCAAAATTTTGAGGATCTTAATATTGTAAAAATAGACCGAAGTGAAAATACTCTTGCTGATTACATTTCAAAAATAGCTTCAGGTGATTTTCCTAATGAAACCAATTATGAACTAGAAGAAAAGTTTTTGCATGTCATATCATATGGTCTTGACATTCAAAACATATTTAAAGTGACATCCTCATGGATTGATGAGATAAAGAACTATTTAGAAAAGATATCTTGCTGGAAGATCTCACACAAGCTCAACAAGCCCTAAAATAATTGGCTCGAGATTTGATTCACAATGGACAATTATACAGAAGATCATTTTCTAAACTTTTATTGAAATGTATTGAGTCATGTTTTAACTAAGCCTTTACTTTAAGAAATTCATGAAGGTATATATCGTGGTCATCTTGGGGCAAGATCTTTGGCACAAAGAGTAATTCATCAAGGTTATTACTAGCTAACCTTGTATCAAGATGCATAACAATTGGTTCGTCATTGTAAGAGCTTTCAATTTTATGGTTCTTTGCCAAGACTTCCATCAACTCCACCAACTCCCATTGTTCCTACATGGCCTTTCGATATGCGGGGAATGGATTTAATGGAAAAATTTTCAAAAGCACGATCAAGTATGGAGTATGTAGTAGTGGTAGTTGATTATTTCTCTAAGTGGATTGAAACAAAGCTTTTAGCTCGTCCCACTAAAGAAAATGTTCTAGCATTTTTCAAGATCATGTGTTCTGCCATTTTGGAGTCCCTCGTGCTGTGGTGATTGATCATGAAGTGCAATTCTCTACAAAATTCAAAAATGAGTGCAATAGATTAAATATTAAGCACTAGAAATCATCTATTGCTCATCCCCAAAGAAATGGACAAGTAGAAGCTACTAATAAGTTGATTTTGAATTCTTTAAAGAAGAATTTGGCTGATAAATGAAAAAAAAATGGGTTGATGAGCTATATCTTATTTTATGGTCAATTCGAACTTCAACAAGGGGGCTAACAAAAGAAACTCCATTTGCATTGGTATATGGAAGTGAAGCAGATTCATCAGCTGAAATTATGCTAAATACATATCGCACTCAATATTATACTTCAGAAGAAAATTCTTCTTCTCGGCTGCTTGACTTAGATTTGTTAGAAGAAAAGAGGCAACTGTCTCAAGTGAGAATGAATTCATATTGACAAAGAACCAAGTTTTTCCATGATCAAAAGATTAATAAAAGATTTTTTGTGATTGGAGATTAAGTACTTCGAAAGATTGAAGTCATAGCTGAAAAGCTTGAGAATGATAAATTGACTCCTAATTGAAAATGTCCCTATCAAATTGTTGAGATTATCAAACCAGAGACTTATATTCTTGCTAAAGATGATGGAGTGAGATTGCCAAATCCATGGCATGCAAATCACTTGAAGTATTATCAATAGAGGTTAATTATAGAACCTCACATTGTACATAATTTCATATCATCAATATTATGGAATTTAAATATAATTCTAGTTTGAGGTATAAATATACCTCCATAAGGTTTAAATATACCTTCAGTTGAAACATCATGAAATTTAAATATAATTTCAATATGAGATTTAAATAGATTCTTAGTTCGAACATTATGGAATTTAAATATAATTCTAACTTGAGGTTTAAATATACCTCCATAAGGTTTAAATATACCTTCAGTTTGAACATCATGAAATTTAAATATAATTTCAATATGACATTTAAATAGATTCTCAATTCGAATATTATGAAATTTAAATATAATTCTAACTTGAGGTTTAAATATACCTTCAGTTCGAATATCATGAAATTTAAATATAATTTCAGTATGAGATTTAAATAGATTCTCAGTTCGAATATTATGGAAATTAAATATAATTCCACCTTGAGGTTTAAATATGCACTCGTAAGGTTTAAATATATCTTCAGTTCGAACATTATGAAATTTAAATATAATTTAGTGTGAGATTTAAACAGATTCTCAGTTCGAACATTATGGAATTTAAAAATAATTCTAGCTTGAGGTTTAAATACACCTCCATAAGGTTTAAATATACCTTTAGTTCGAACATTATGAAATTTAAAAATAATTTTAGTATGATATTTAAATATATTCTCAATTCGAACATTATGGAATTTAAATATAATTTCAATATAAGGATTAAATATAATATAAGGATTAAATATACCTTCATTACAGAGATTATGGAATTTAAACATAATTCCAAGTTAAGGTTTAATCCTTTTTCCATAAGGATTAAGTATACCCTTATAAGGTTTACATATACATTTAGTCCAAAAACATCATGAAATTTAAATTTAATTTCATGAGTACATTACACTATTAACTCGACAATGAGTTCATTCAGTTGGTGCTTGAGGAGGAACAAATGATTGATCAGTGGGATCGGTTGTTGTAGATACTTCAATTCCAAGATTTGCCTCAGTAATATCTTGATTGAAGGAAGTCATAGGAGGAAGCACAGTGGATGAAGATTCACCCTGAATTGAAGCAGGATCTTCATAAGGCACCACAACTCTATCAGGATCAGCTAATGCTTCTTCATCTCCAAGCAGTTCTTCCATGGTCATTGCAGGCATACTATCAATTAGGACCCTGGCCTCATGAGCTTCCCAGACCAAACTCTTTTTGGCATCCTCCCTTGCCAAAGATTCAATTTCTTCATCAACAAAAGGAACAAAGCTAGCTCCTTCTCTTGCCTTATCACATCCAAAGGGTTCAAGGAAAGCTTTAACCAATTCATCTTATCTTGAACCAAAGGTTGTATCTACCTAACAATGTGTGTAACACCTTTGTTCACATACCCTGTTGCAACCTTATTTATCTCATCTATATAATCCTACGATGCTTGGAAATCCTCAACAGCCTAACTCTTGATAGTTTTCAAATCAACAGATTTTATTGTGTCTTCAATAAGGTGCATTCCTCAAATAGCTTTGCAGGAGAAGTCTTCAATTCCTCATTTTCCTTGGACACCTTTATGTGTTCTTGTGTCATCTTCTCAAACTTCTCCATCTAATCATCCCTCTTATTGGTTGCCTCAGTCAACTCCTTCCTCAATTTTGTTTCCTCCTCAACCCACTTACCTTTTTCACTCAATAATTCTTTTATCCTTTCTTCCTTTCCAACAAGTTTTACCTTCAGAGAATCTCTCTCAACTTCTATGGCAGAAAGGCCAATAATTCTTTTCCAAGTATCCTCCACCTCTGCCCTTAACTTTGTTGCTTCAATCTCAGCTTTTTCTAGCTTGTCAGACAAAATTTTCTCTTGTCTTTTGACATGAGCATTGAAGCCAACTCATGCAGTTTTACAAAGTGAGAATTAAACTGCATACAAAGAGACTCCATATTAATATGAGATGGATAAAATTAAAATTGAATATCATAAATGGAATAGAGAAGACATACCATTGTCAACAGGGCTCCCCCTTTGTTACCAATATCCTCAACCTCAATGGAATTCAACTCACTTAGAGTATCAACATCAACAACTCTTTCTATAATGTTGATCCTTAGTTGACTTCTACCTGAGGAGACTTCAAATTCATATTCCTAATTGAGGGAGCAGACTTAATGATTTCCTCTCTCAATGTTGACATGCCTTGGAAATCAGTTGGAAGTGTAAAACCTTCTTGAAGCCAACTAGAAGTTTCATTTTTCTCAGACAAAGGCGCTTTTCCTTTTTCAATGCTTGTCAAGGTTGCAACCAATGGAGATGCATAAAAAATAGATGCAGGAATATCAGAGGGAACTTCTCTTGGTAAATTAGGTGCAAGAATATCAACATTCTCTTTAGCAGCAATTTCAGTCCTTTCATCTCCAGCACCAGCCTCTAGAGTGACTGGGGTAGCTCTTCTCATTTTTATCAAACGTGTATTGTCCTCAAATTCAGTTTCAGAAGAAAAAAGGACTAAAGTCCTTTTTTTTGAGCTTTCCTTTTTGGAGCTTTCACTCTCCTTTGCTTTTTGTCCTCATGAAAATGAAAAGCAAAGTTTAAGATGGATATGAAGATTAATAGTATTTTAAATCAAGACAATATGGAAGAAAAAGGTGCATACTAATCAGAGGTCTACGTGCACTAGAGACAATAGGGGAACTTGTTGAATATTTTTCCAACTCTTTCTTCACCTCAGCAACTTTCCCCTCAATAGCTTTCTTCTCAACAATCTTCTTCCCAGCAACTTTGCTCTCCTTAGCAACAACAAACCCAACTTCTTTGGCAAATCTAATATCTTGCATTTTGCCAATAATGGGTGGAATCTTTTTGTCTGGGGAACTCAGCCTTAATTGTTTTCTCCTCAAATCAACCAGCCTCTTTGTAGAAATAGCAGAATAGTCCATCTTAGCTACAAAAACAATAGAAGAGGTAAAAAATCAATTATACAAGACTTACATGAATTTTATTCAAGCAGGAATAAAAAGATTGAATCAAATTATTATAAAGTACCCACAGAAGGAGTGCACACTATCTTCCTAGCAATTGTACAAAGAGTGCATTCAATGCTTAACTTCCTATTCTAATGAATGGTCCACAAAAGATATTCAGTGTCTTCATATGTGCCTAGTGTAGACCTACAGGTTTCAAAACTGCCTATCCTAACTTCAAGAAAACTCGCCTCATATAGACAATATATATTTGTGTGAAAAGAAAAGTTTTTGGTCCTTACAATCATTTCCCAATATACCCCCAATAGTTGATTTAAACAAATCTCCTTCAGGGATGAAGTCATAATTTTCGAAAGAAGGGATAGTAAATGATTGAATTAAATGACAAAAAGGAAACCCATTGGAAGACTCAACAATCACCCATTTTTGTCTCCAGTTGATCTTGCTTGGGAAAGAGTTAAAAAGAGAGATTTTAGTTCTATTTGGCCTGACATACATCACACTATCAACTAATTTCACCAAGTCAAAGTAGAAAAGAAAAAGGGGAACAGAAGGTTCAGTTCCTAAGTGTCGACACAAAGCAATAAAGCAAGTCATATATCTAATGGCATTGGGATGGAACGAGGCAGATTGACCATGACATAAGTCAATAACTTCAGCTAAAAAAGGATCTATGGGCAACTTTAGTCCAGCATGAAAGTGAGGTAATGGAACAGGAACTTAAATAGTGGATAAATTTTTGACTTCAACCTCTCTATACACCCTATATTTGGTTAAGTCAATGTGACACCGGCCTACTAAGTTAGTTACTTTACTCCTAGATGCAATATTACTAACTAAAGGAAGAGCAGAAGAATTAGATTCCCTTCGCACTTCAGAAATTCCAGCCTCAAATTCTTGAGAATGCATATTGACTATGCTTTCACCATCTGACTCTTCCCTAGAGATCAGTGGTGAAAACATAGATTAGAAGACAACTTTTTAGTTATCAGTTCATATATCAAGTCAAGATGGGTGCATTCAATCATATTAGATGTAAGCGGCAAGAACATATCAGAGGAATATCCTAAAGACTCACAAGACACCTCTTCAATGTTCAGTATCCATTTTTCATGAACTTTACCAGATACTCCTTGAAAATCCTTACAAATGTGCCACCCATAAGAGAATTTTTCATATAAAATTAGAGTGTCAGGATCAAAAGCCCTAGAAATCTTCTGTCCTATGGATTTCTTACCCATGATATACCTAAAGGAAGAAGTACAAAAATCGAAGGACCTTGTACCTTGAAGATAATCTAGTCAATTAGAAGATTCCAACTTTGGTGGAAACAAACCGTCACAGAGCAACTGCAAAATGAAGCCCTTAAACTACTCGCAGAATGAAGAAGGCAATGAATAAGCAAGAATGGAAAAACAAGACTTGATAAATTCAAGTTGAGGTAACAACCTGAACACTTAAAAACTCAACAAAATAGAGCAACGGTAAAAGGAGGGAAGAAGTAAGTCAAAATTTTGAAGAGTCTTCTACATATATACTCTTCTGTTGTTTTATTATAAGATGCCACATTGCTAGGGCCGACCAAAGTAATTAAAACTCACTCCCAAATAATAATGTATTATATTTGAGAGTGGAGGGGGGCCACTAAAGAGGAAATGACACTTGGCATGGTGAATAGACAACTTTTACATTTGAGCTTGATAAGTTCACCAACTCAACTCACCTCACTTGGAAAATTTATGTCTCACTTGGACAATCAAAGTGAGAAAGCAGACTAATGCGGTGAGAAGGTGACAAACAAAATGAGGTCAAGTCATCTCAATATATTATCACTCAGCCTCTCATTAAGATTATAATTTCTAGAATAATCTTACAAATATATTATAATAGTCAAATATTAGATACATTGAACAAAAGAAACTTCCATTACAAGGAACAAGTCTTGCCTTACAAGATTTAACAACCTTCCTACTTGGATGGCAAGAAAGGCAAAGCTTTTTTTATATAAATACCAAAATATTGATCTATTACTGACTAATCTCTTCGGAGGGACAAAAAAGGAGACATCTCCATATTGCCTTATTTTGTCGGTGGTAGCTATTCCAAAATTGCTTTCAAAGACATCCACTTCATCTTGGATCAACCATGATTCTTGGTATCTACTTCAAAGATTGAATTCTCCAACTGTAATTTCTTTCCTACTTTCGGTTTGCTGGCTGATTACATTATCAGTACTCCTTCTCATAATCCCTCATCCAATCATGCCTCTTCTCCCCATTGGCCTCCGTTATACTTCATAGATGAGGATCCTATGATGCGAGATGGCAAATACTCCAATCCTCAATATGTTTATGACGACTCAAATGACATCCCAAAAGTCGAACTTGATCATATTGAATGTAAACTTCTTTGGCAACCCTAGCAAAAGGGCTGAAACTTCTTGGATGCAATATTTCATTCAAATCTCTTCAGCAGCATCTCCAAGACTTATGCCAATTCTGTTAGGGCTTCGAACTTATTGATCTTGATAGTGGTTACTTCCTTGTTCATTTTTGACAAAATGGACTATAATCACGTGCGTACTGCAAGTCCTTGGATTATCTCAGGTTACTATCTAATCGTTACTCGGTGGAGACCAAATTTCAACCCTCGAATAGCTCACATTACCTCTAAGTTGGTGTGGATTCGGTTCCCTACTTTACCTATCAAATTCATTTCCACATTAATTTTGTTACACCACTGCAAAGGTTATCCGCAGGCAAGTTTGCTCGTGTTTGTGTTGATTTCGACCTCTTCCAGTCGTTGGTTCCATGGGTGGCCATTATAGGATGTAAGTTGGCGGTGAAATACGAAGGTCTCTATCATATTGGTTGTAGATGTAGGGAATATGGTCGTATCTTTGAGCAATGCTAAAGAAAAAACAATATGATCCCCCTTCTAATTCAAACCCTGATCATCTTAGCCATTCTATCTCTGACAAATTTGGTCCCTAGATGATGCCTCTATCCCATCGATGTCATTCTGTTGCTACTTTGTCATCCTCACCCCCTAAGTCCGGTGATCAGACCCCTCAATTACAAAATTCTAGCAATGTTTCTGTCCTTTCTTCTTTGTTGCCTATCTCTCCTAAACAGATGCCAGATAATCCTATGGTCTGAGGCGCTCGCTTTTCAGTCTTAAGAGATCCTACCTTATCCAACTCTTCTGATTTCCCCAATCTAGCATCTATTAAAGACAAGATTCTCTCTATCCTCCCACCTATTACGTATTCTACTACTTCTAAATATCCTTCTAATAATAAATCTGTCACCACTCCTAAATCTATCTCTATTAATTCTAGCATCTCCTAAACCTACTACTACTCCTGTTACATCTCGTGGTTTTCACGTAGCACATTCTAAATCTGCTCCTCCTCACCAAATCCCTACATATGCAAAATCAATCCTTCTCACCTCTTCATATAACATTCCCCAATCTTCTCATGTTTTGTCTCCTTCGTTGACACAACCTCTTGCATCTCAAGCTCCTCCTGATCTCCTATCACATTCTGCATGGCCTTCATTATCTCAAAACCCTAATAATAACCCTAAAAATTCGGTTAACCCTAAATCTCAAAAAACCCTAACCCATCCACAGGCTCTAAGCCGCCACGTCTTGCTTCACACACCTCATCTCCTACCCACATTTCTTTTACCTCCCGATCTCAATTTAATTGATGTCAACATTCTTATTGATCAAGCTCTTATTGGTTGCTACTCTTCCTCCCATTAATTATAAGTCTTTTCTTTTCCTTCCTCTCCTCTTTCTTCTGTTCTAATATCTCCCCCCCCCCCCCCCCACACCTCCCTCTTCCCTTTGCCCTTTCTAACTATGTCTTTGATTTTTTGCAATTGTCGTGGAGCTCATTTCCAAGCCTTTACTCTCACTTGTTTGGACTTGGTACACTCTCATCGTCCTAACATATTCATTCTTGGTGAAATATGTATTCTGAGCTCTTCTACTCATCCTCTCCTTCGTCTCACTTCTCTCAATCAAATTCATGTCTCAGAGGCTTTCGGATTTTCTGGTGGGATATGACATCTTTGGAATGATAACTTGGTTACAATTGAGGTTTGTAATGGCGTTCGTATTCTATTATGGCAACACAAATGGCTGTATGACCAACCTTTAATTTCATATTCACTGAGCCAACCTCCTCAACATATGTTGCACACCTCTTGATCATGAATGTGTTTGCTATAACTAATGGTTGGAATTTGAACCTGCTCTCTCAATTTCTACCGGAGGAAATTTTTCAGTTGCTACCTTTGGTTGTTCTTGATGATTCGGACAAAGATACTCCAATTTGGCGCCTGAATGCTAATGGCCAATTCTATGCAGCATCACTTCATAAGCTTCTGCATATTTCTTTTGGTACAGACAACCATCAGTGGCATCTTGACTTTTTGAATAATCCGATCCTTTGGCCTTTCTTGTTTCGCTTCTTCTCTAGTGCAATATGGCACTGGCACAATGTAGTTTTGTTTGATGCTAACACTAATATGCCTCCTGCCCGTACTAGAGTCTTATGAGTTTTGAAGTGTATTGTTTTATTTATTCGAACTTCTCGTAGTAGTTCGTAACTACCTCATGTAAGTTTTCTATCTTTTACAAAAATAACAGGATTCATTTCCTCCAAAAAAAAAAAAAATGAAATTATAAATAATAAAAATATCCTTTACACGGCTTATACATACCAAATACATAAATTTTGATGATTACAAATTGTCAAAACTTAACTAGAAAAAATCGTTTGTCTAATCAAAAATATAAAATATACTAGACATTTGATTATGTAAACAAAATAGAAACTAATTTATCTAGATGATAAAAATTGGGATCAAAATATCCAATTTTCAAATATATTAGAGAGAATATACCCACACAAAAAAAAAAAAAAAAAAAACGACTCAAGTTAATTCAGGAGATTCAAACTCGCTTTTCGTAGCAGCAGTGCATGAATTTAAGAGGAAAATTAAGTTCAGATCTGACAATCCTTCTAATGTGCCTTTATTCCCTTTTGGGGAAAAGCAATCAACTAATCTAAGCAGAAGCAGAAGAAGAAGAAGGATCCGAAGATCCATGAATGCAAATGCAGAAATGTTCATAATACTTTATTATTATTTCAATAAAAGTACAGTTCTTGAGTACATTTAGAAGAAAGATTTCATACACATAAAAGAGAACCATCCAAATATATTTTTATATATATCAGCAGTGGAAACCCAAAACCAACGCCTGCTAATTAAAACAGGCGAATCAAAAATCACCAAAATAAAGAGAATAATATATATATAATTATGCCTGCATCTTTCCAAGTATTTCAGTCTTCCTTGGCTGCTTCCTTGGGTTCTTCCTTGGCTGCTTCCTTCGGTTTTTCCTTGGCTGCTTCCTTAGGTTTTTCCTTGGGTTCTTCTTTGGCTACAGCCACCTTTGGTTTCCCTGCCTTGGGCTTCATGAAGCAGAAGCAAGAGCAACAGGGACACTGAAACAAGAACTTCATACTTTCTTCACTCCACCAAACTCAATTCTCAAAATGCACCGGAAAGAAGGAAAGAAAGTAAGTGCTTTATTTATTTATTTATTTTCCTTCTTTTTCTTTTGTTTTATCTTCTTCTCTTCTCTCCAGATCCTACTAGCTACTTACTATATACAACTGTGTCAATAAATATATAGTATATATGTTTTGGTCTATTAGGATTCCATTTCAATCACTTTCATTACAGGAACATGATGCTTTTGCCTATGGAAGAAAACAGAAACAATAGGGCAAAAAGTCATCATCGTGTGGGGTTTGGCTAATGAATTTGGGGTACCCTCAACAAGGAATTCCTGTAGGCCGTGATTGGCCACTGGTACTGTGAAAAAAGAAAAGGACAAAAAGAGGGCCCTTTTTAAGCCATTTGCCATACTGATTTCTGGGCTGGCAAGCATAATTGAGAACTACTATCATTTTGCATTATTAATGGGTTGAATTATCTTTTAGGCAAACTTGATAATAGAACAAGAAACTGTTGGAGAAATATATAGATATAGTTATATATTATAGATAAATGTTTAAGAATTATTATTTTATATTATCAATAATTCAAAATTCAGTTTATAGGAGTATTACTTGATTCTATCTTTAAATTCTTGAACTTTAATGTAGATGTAATTACAGTCTTTCAAGAAATTTATAAAGTTATAGTTGTTTTCTAATAATAAAATATTAGAATAGAAAGCCATTCAATACTCTCTCATATTCTTACTTGATTGCCTATAAGTTCATTTTAACTTTATCAGATCACTTTATATGAATCAAGCTAAATATAATTATTCTTAAAGACATATTAATCAACACATAAATTTGCATGATTTATTTAAATTAATAACTAAATTCAACAATTTTGCATTTAGGCTTCATGTTTCTCAAATTCTTGCTATCATTATCGTCTATATCTTCAATCAATCATATCAAATAGGGGAACCAAAGAAACATTCATTAGAGAAAATCATAACTATAAACCTAACAATAATCACCCATCTTAACATAAATAAATGATCATGTATATCGATGGGGATCATATAAAGTCCCGGCGGTGATACCCGATCCTCGTTGGGGATGGAGATGGAATGTAAAACCAATTAACTGTAAGGGATGGGGATGGGAATGGAAATGGGAATATATATAGGAACCGGACATAAGAATGAGGAAGAAGTCCCCTGCAAATCTCTGCCCCGATGCCATCCCTAGTCATTCAAAAGTCAAATTTTTCTTATGATAGTTATTCTAAATTTGCATTTTATTTATATTTATATTTTAGAATTATTTTCCTACTTAGTGTCTTTAATTTTAAAACAAGACATGACATTTTTTAAAATGTGCTCATTGATGTTCTCATCACCCTTATATTTCATAGAAATAGCATTCACTAAAAACATATTTGTTTCTATCTTTTTATCTTTTGCAAAATGCTATTCAATTTCTATAAAGAAAAATTTGACATCATATAGTGATCCGTAAGTGTCTTCAGAATTACATATTTTTTATCACAAAACTCATGAGATTTAAAACGTTCCTTATTAATTTGGCACAAGACCGTCCTTGGTAAGATTCAAACTCGATCTTTCACTTGGTAAGTCAAATAAAAACACCTAAATAAGGAGAGTCAAACAACTAAGTTACCACCTTCTTTCAATTAATATACAAATAAAATAATAATTAAAATAATAACAATAGCCATCTCAAGATACTTATATAATATTGATATTTAATTTTTGAAAAGATATTAATTTGTAACTGGTACTTTTAATATAATAATCAAATTAATAATAAATTATTATCAAATAATATATTTTTCGTTGAACTAATTTATTATTTATATAAAAATCTTAAAGGCCTTGAAGATATGCCCATGTCACTGCATGCAGGATGCAGCATAGCAAGGGCTTCAGTAAATTCCACCAATGTACATGGATGCTCTATCCTTCCAGAGATACCACTGATGATGAGTTCTCCATTGGAGGTTCTAACCACAACACAAATTGCAGCTTTGCCATTCTTGTCTGTTCTTTTTTTTTTTTTTTTTTTTTAAGATTATCACACCCAATCAAATATGATAAGTTTTAATTAAGAAATAATTGATACGTTAATTTATTTAAATAATAAATAAATCCAACACAAATGAAGCGAAAGTTATCAAACAGTTGGCTGATACTAAAAATCGCATGGCTTTCCCCTGAAGACAAATCGCGGCAAATTGGTGTATCTAATCCTCCAACTATTTTTTATTTTTTATTTGTTGTTATAAGTTTATTTTATTTTTTTAGATTCCAAATTATTATTTTATTTGCACATTATGTTTTTTCGTTCGGTTAATACAAAGTTAATATTTTTTTTTTTTATGAGGGGTAAAATTAGTATTTTACTTTTTTTTTAAATTTTAATTCTTCAATTTTAATTTGGGATGTAACTTGCACCCTAAATTGTTTGGGGACTAACTTACCAATTTGACTTTTTTTGAGAGAAAGGTTTTGAACCTACATTCTTTTAGATGAAAAGTGAAATACCAACCATTGGACCCACAAAAACTTTATCTTTTTTTTAAAATATTTTATATTATATAATAATGTGAACTCTTCCTAAAACTCAAAACCATAATTTCAAAACCTTAAATCTTAGTATCTAATTAGTAAACTCTAAAACCTAAACTTGAAACCCTAAACCCCTAAACACTAAACTTTAAACCATAACCCTAAACACTAAATTTTAAACCCTAAACCCTAACCCCTAAACACTAAACCTTAAACCCTAAGCATTTAGTGTTTAGTGTTTTGGAAAGTATAAGGTTTAGTGTTTAGAGGTTAGGGTTTTGGGTTTAGGGTTTACTATTTAGGGACTAAGGTTTAGGGTTTAGGGTTTAGGCATTAAGGATTAGGCTTTCAGATTTAAGGTTTAGTATTTAGGGATTAAGGTTTAGGGTTTAGAGTTTAAGAATTAAGGTTTAGGGTTTAAAGTTTAGTGTTTAGGGATTAAGGTTTAGGATTTAGGGTTTAAGGATTAAGACTTAGGGTTTAGGGTTTAGGGATTAAGATTTAGGGTTTCGGTTTTAGGTTTAGATTTTAATGTTTAGTGTTTAGGGATTAGGGATTAAGGTTTAAGGTTTCGTGTTTAGGTTTAGGATTTAAGGTTTAGTGTTTCAAGTTTAAGGTTTTGATAACTTTTTTTTTTTTTTTTTTTTGAGGGAAAAACAGGTTTTGAGAGGTTAGTATTTTATTTTTTATTTAAAAGGGTGTGGGTTCAAAACCCATTTCAAATTTGATTTTATGAATTAAAAAGAGGACAAAGTCAAATTGGTATATTTAGTTCCCAAACAATTAACAATTTAAGGATGCTGGTTACATCCCAAAATAAAATTGAAGAATTAAAGTTTAAAAAAAAAAAAAAAAAAGTGAAATACCAATTTTATCACTTATTTAGGGGGAAAAAAATTAACCTTGACTTAAATAGGACGACGTAATGTGCAAGTAAAATAATAGTTTGGAGATCTAAAAAAATAAAACAAACTTATAAAAACATCACTTATACAAAGAAAATAGTTTGGGGACTAGATACACCAATTTGCCACAAAACGCTGAATAACTGAGACTTCAGCAGCAGTTTTCCTGGATCTGTGTCCAAGAAAATTCTGTGCACCTGATCTCTAAGAATATGATTGCGAACGGTCACCAGGCAAGAATTTGAAGTATGCACTAAGCCTCCCGATGCTCAAGATTTTTGTGTTCTAACCCTCAATAAGATCTTAGGAGCAGACTGAATTTCACTCCAAAATGCTAAATCCCATCATCATTTTATTTCCTTCAAATCTCAGATAAACTAGCTACACAGTTTAAGGGAGGCCATCTTTGTGCCTGAATCAGTAAAAACTTATATCCACAAAACAAAAAAAAAAATGCAGTAATGTGATACGTCCGAGAAAGCTAAAAGCTGAAGCCATTAAATCTGTAAAAACAAATTAATGACCTTCATGAAAGTAAAGAGTTTTGCTCATGTATTTAAAGGACTACCATCTCACCAATATTAGAGCTACTGCATATCCAAAGTCCAAACAAATTTGCAGAAGATTATACAAATTTGAAACATCTGAACCTTGATCAGTCAGCCCCCATTCTGTGAATAAAAGTAATTAATTTGATCCATGATTTCAAAGTCGAGGCGACAGCATTGTTTCCTTTTTTACATTGTTATTATAATTGTATACCCCAATACCTCGTTTTCTGCCAAGACGGCCAGCATCAACATATTGCACAAGAAGCGGGCATGGAGCATATTTACTGTCCCCAAGTCCAGCATGAAGAACTCTCATAATTGACAAGCAAACATCCAGTCCTATGAAATCAGCGAGTTCTAAAGGACCCATTGGATGTTTTGTTCCAAGCTTCATTCCAGTATCAATGTCTTCCTGTGTTGCCACTCCAGTGTATAATGTGTAAAATGCTTCATTTATCATTGCCATAAGAATTCGGTTGATAATGAAGCCAGAATAATCGTTAGAGCACACTACTGTCTTTCCAAATCTACAAATCCAGTAAATTCCAGTAAGAACATAGCAAAATGTTCTGTAGAAGGGAAAAAAAACAAAAAAAAAGGTAAACAAACAGTAAATCTAAATTAAAAGCTCTCGACTCCTACTAAGGGCTCCTGGTTGTGAGAGTTCTGTTGGCAATGGCAAGGGGAAGAAAGTTAGAGAGTAAATGAAAGACAAATGCAGCAATATGTAACAAGTGCAAGAATAACCCTGATACATTGATAATTATATCTATATCCCATTGATGTCATAAAGTAGTACTTTTTTTTTTTTTTTTTTTTTTTGGGGCAAAGCAATCTCCGTTGGCCTACATCACCAACCCACTTTGCAGATTTGCCACCCTGATTTTGGCTTCACTAGAGGCAAAGCACAATCCTCACAAAAAATTCATTATTTCAAACAAATTCAAAAAGTATTAACTCCTGTAGTGAACAGTACTCAGAAAACCGGATAAGTCAAAACAGACAAGTTTTCCAATTATATTTGAATTACCTCTCGGCCAAGCCTTTAGTGGCATTATATGTAGCGTCTGAAGTATCTGCTCCCCTAATAATCTCAACCAGTTTCATGATGGGTGGAGGGTTCATGAAATGCATGCCAATCACCTGGAAAAAAATAAATGGATGTAACTCATATGAGTTTGAAGAATGGTCAAGAAGGTGTAGCTCGTGTAGCTAAGTTGGTAACAGCAGCCTTACTTATGATTTGAATGGTCATGAGTTGAGACACGATAGAGACAAAAATACCTCCAATTTCCAAAAAAAAAAAAAAAAAAAAAAAGAGTTTGAAGAATGCATATAATAAACTATGGCAGCAAGAATTACCAAGGAAAGTCGGCAAACTTAGTCCCAACTTATTTGCAATTTACAAGATATGATCCCAAAAGTTTGATTTCATTTTTAATGGTCCTCAACACTTTGTCAAGGAAAATTGGTGAATTTGGTCCTAATTTATGGTTTTGGTGTGATTGACCATTTTCTTTATTTTTAATTTAGTAGGTTTCCAATGTATAATAAGTAAGTTAGTACAATTGATTCTTTTTTTCACAAAATGTATTGTTTAGGCAAGTCAAATTTTGTGAAAAAAATGATCAATTTTACTAACTTATTATACATTAGGGACCTACTAAATAAAAAATTAAAAAAAATAGAATCAACCACACCAATGATTAAAAGATTGGGGGGCCAAATCCACCAATTTTCCGTTTTCATTTGCACTTTATGGTCCTTTTGGCCAAAAAAAGGATAGAAATCAGTGTGACCAACGATTTAACTCAGTGAATTTAGTCCTCATTTTACATTTGTAATCTTTAATTGTAGGGCCCATACATGTAAAACAAAAATAAAAGACTAAATTCACCAATTCAATTTGTGTTTTTTCATTTTTGCTCTTGTACAGTTTTTGGCCACACCAGTTTTTCTCTTTTTCCATCCAAAAGGACCATAAATTTTAAATAAAAAAAATATTGAGGACCATAAAAATAAAAATGAAAAACCAAATATAAACAAAAATAAGTTAAGGACTAAAGTCACCGATTTTCCTAAGTACCAATAAAGGAGAACATTCAAAAAGAACAACAAATACAGCCTAAAGCAAAGGATAGTCCCCTCCCGGATAAAAAATGGCACAAGATCACACCCTCTAAAAGTAAATATAAGACACGTGTCGATTTGAGCAATCCCAAGAACTAACCTTCCATAAAGTCAATATTTATGAATTTTTAAAAAAATAAAAAATATTTTCATCGCTCTAAATAATTAATTATTTAAAAAAATCAGTGGACAATCCGTAAGAAATGGGAGTAGATCGCATGCAAACTATACTTATGGCATAACTGGAATAATATGATTCTATTAAAAAGAAAATACAGCTTTTCAGACCCAAAACTCATAAACAGAATAAAAACAGGGCACAAGAATAAAGTACCAAAACATAAGAAGGCAACCTGGCTAGGTCGAGTCGTTGCGGAGGCTAAACGAGTAATGGATATAGAGCTGGTGTTGGATGCAAGGATAGAGGACCTTTTAACAATATTATCCAATTGAACGAACAATTTCTTCTTCGCATCTTCAGATTCCACAATGGCCTCAACCACAAAATCAACTGATCCAAAATCTTCCAAATTGGAAGTAAACCTTAGACGCCTCAAAGCATCATCTACCGCAGCCTATTGATCAGTTTTCACAGCACAAAAACAAAAATTCTGTCAATTAAATTTCAGAGAAAGGCCAGCACTGAAAAATATAAGGTAAATAAAACAACCGTACAGAACCAATCCGAAATTCAGTAAATTTTTTTTGGTATTGTCACAGCAAGCTTATTGAAAGTGCACTCACTATAAACAACAGAAAAGATACATGGATTGGGCAAAAAATAAATAAAAAAATAATCCCAATCGCAAAAGAAGAAAAAAGTTAATACTTACTTCCTGTTAAAAGGAATAATAACTTCATTTTTGGGAAAATTAAAACCAAAATTTGTTCCGACTTCAACAAAGACAGATGATAAATTTCAATTATACAGCAGAATAAAAACCTGAAAGAAAGAAAGAAGGGAGGAAAAAAAATTTGTTGTTTTATTTCTGATCATTTTCTGAGATCAACCACGTGAGAATTTTCACGTGGGATTAGCTAAATGTAAAAAAGCATACATATAAGGTGGGGGTGAGGGCAACGGCAAAGGTTAGATAACCTGTGAAAGATGACCCTTTGAGAGCCGGCGATGAATATTATAGGAAATTGAACTCCGGGCTCTGGTCAGAGCTTCGGCATCAGGATCGTGAAGCCAGACGTCGACGCCGTAGACGGCGGCTAGCTGAGCAATTCCGGAACCCATTTGGCCGGCCCCAATAATCCCCATGCTGTTGATTTCCTCCATGTCAGCGACTAGTCAACAAACACATCTGCTGCATAGCACGGACCTAATAAGGAGTTTTTAGTTTTTACAATAAATTTTTTTTAAAAAAAAAATTCAATTTATTTTCCTCTCAAAAAATTTCAATTTATTGTAATCATTTTTTAAATTAGTGAAGGTTTATCTGTTTACCTTCTCATTATGAAAAATATTATTAACCATTTCATATATTTTTATCTATTTTTATATATTTATTGTAAATATTTTGTAACCTTATCTGTTATTAATGTTAAAAAAAATGAAAAAGGAAAATTTATTAAATATTATTTCATATTTACCCAAGCACAAAATATATTAACTATTTTATTTATAAAACAAAGTATTGATTATAAAATATACTAAATAAATAATTTTATTTATCAAAAATTCAAAAGAATGAATAAAAGTTTATATAATTTTTGAGAAATTAGTAAATATAGTCTTAAATACTTAAAATTTTGGTCAAGATTTTGATAAAATAAAGGGTGTGAGATCTCCTACGACATACTGTAAAACATTATTTATTTAAGACAATAATCAATAAAATTAATACATGTATCAATTTAATTAATTTAAAAAATGAATATTGTTAACTTTTTTTTTTATATTAATATTCGAGTTATTGAAAAATTATTGGGTTTGTTTGGATACTAATTTTATTTAACGACACAAACTTGTCAAGAATGCTTAGTTTAGTTGGTAAAAATTCACTTATGATTTGAGAAGTCATGAGTTTAAAATATGATAAAAGTTAAACTGTCTTAATTTTTTGATTTTTTTTTTTTATTTAAAATGACACAAAGTTACTTTAAATAAATAAATAAATAAAAATATGAGTATTTTAATTTTTCAATTATTATTATTATTATTTTTTTTTGGTCGGTTCAATTAATTTTTTTTGGTAGTTATTTTGCAATTAAATTTAAATATATAATAAATTTTTCTTATAATAAACGTAAATTACGTTTTCCCCACGGAAACTAAAAAGCGTACTACAAACGAAATCCACTTTTTTTTTTTTTTTTTTTCCGATAATGTAGTCATAGTCACCCATCAAATCCAATTTAATTTACTTTATTCTAAAATAAACGTATTTATGTTGAGATTTACCAAAAAAAAAAAAACGTATTTATGTTGAGAAGAAACCTACTCCACTAATTATTCTTTAGAAAAATAAAATAAAATACATGTATATATATATTTGGATAAGTGACATGTATATATATATATTATAATATTAATTTGGGTATCAAATTATGGCTTAACATCTTCCTAGGTTTCTTATCAAAAAAAAAAAAAAAAAAAAAATCTTCCTGGGTTGTCCTTTTCGACACCAACGTTATCTTTAAGATAAAGATAAATATAATTGCTTTTTCACACACCACACAATTTTTTTTTATGGGTGATTGGTAAAGGATAAATTCGCAGTTGTCGTCAAATCGGTCAAGATTAATTTAAAAACTAAAAAGTAATATAGTGCTCACTAGGTCATCTCTCCAAGGAAGTCCTAATCGTTAAATTAAATTAAAGAATTTACCAATTCTCAATTAAAATAGAAAAATGGGAGTTTAAATAAAGAAAATTTAAAAACAAACAAGATAAAATAGAATGCAAATACAATAATAAGATAACATAATCAGCCTATGGTTGATGTTCCAATTTAATTCTTCCTCATTCTTCCTAATATTATGAGTTATTAATCTGATCCCTTGATTGAATACT
>JAXGGT010000162.1:8506758-8524862 GCA_035583425.1 Marsdenia floribunda | reverse complement strand
CTGTCTTCACATCTAGTTGCTCAAGTTCTAAATTCTGATGTGCAACTATTGCTAGTAGCACCCTGATAGAAGTGTGTTTAACCACTAGCGAGAATATCTCATTGTAATCAACCCCTTCTCTTTGACCCTCTTGCAACACCACGAGCTTTATACTTAATGCCCTCAGCAGGTGAAATTCCTTCCTTCTTCTTGAAGACCCACTTCCAGGTGACTATTTTCCTCTCCTTAGGCCGTTTGACTAGCTCCAAGTCTTGTTCTTGTGAAGTGACTCCATCTCATCTCCCATTGCAGCAAACCATTGAACTAATTCGCTACATGAAATAGCTTCTCTATAGGTGGATGGTTCACGAGTATCCACCTCTTTAGCAACCTGCAGTGCATAAGCCACCATATCCTCAAATTCATACCTCTTTGGTGGTCCAACTCCGATCCTTCTAGCTCGATTAAGAGCTATATTGTGCTGATTGGTTGCAGATGATTGAGTTTCTGATGGTACGGAGTCTGACAGTGTGATTTCTGACACAGGGTTTTGATATTTTGCTTCTAACTCGATCGTCTCCACCTATTTATCATCACTATCATTTCCTGATACAACCACTAACTTCACAGTAGGGTTAAACATAGAAGTTTCATCAAAGATTACATTTCTACTAAGTATAACTCTACTCTCAGATGGAGACCAGATTCTATACCTTTAACCCTATCTCCGTAGCCCACAAATACTCCCTTTTTAGCTCGTGGCTCCAATTTACCCTCACTTACATGATAATAAACTGTACAACCAAAAGCTCTCAGGGTGGAATAATCAGGGGACTTACCAAACTATACCTCACAAGGAATTTGAAGGTTAATACATGAGTGAGGTCCACGGTTCATTAGATAGCATAATGTACTTACCGCCTCTACCTAGAACTTTCTTGCTAAACCAGCATTTGAGAGCATGCACCTAGCTCTCTCCAGAAGTGTCTAATTCATACATTCCGCAACTCCATTCTGATGAGGAGTATTCCTCACTGTGTGATATCTAGCAATTCCTCCATTCTTGCAGAACTCATCAAAATCAAACGAATAGAATTCCAAACCATTGTCAGTTCACAGCCTTTTGATCTTCTTCCCTGTTTGATTTTCCACTAGTGTCTTCCACTACTTGAATTTCGTAAAAGCTTCACTTTTATGCTTCATCATAATCACCCAAGTCATTTTTGAATAATCATCAATCATCGACAAAAAATATCTATGACCTCCTAGAGATTCAACACGAGAAGGGCCCCAACAATCAGAGTGGACATAATCAAGTGTGTCGTTTGTTCTGTGAACTCCTTTAGGAAACTTGTTGTGATGTAGTTTCCCAAAGACACAGTGTTTACAGAAGTCAAGGTGCTGAACCTTGTGGTCGTCAAGAAGATCTCCTTTTGACAGAATCTGCATCCCTCTTTCACTCATATGACCGAGTCGCATATGCCATAGTTTCGTTATTTCATCTTTTCGAACCTCAGATGACACAACAGCAGCATAACCTGCTATGGTAGAGCCTTGTAGAACATACAAACTGCCCCGCTGAACACCTTTCATAACTACATCAGAACCCTTGCAGACATATATAACACCATCACCACCTTGAAAACTAAAACTTTTTTTGTCTAGATCCATCAATGATATCAGATTCTTGGTCATTTGAGGAACATGTCTCATATTATTTAATGTACAAAATGTACCATCATGTGTCCGTATCTTGATAAAGACTATTCCAACCACCTTGCAGACATAGTCATTTGCCATAGAAACACTACCTTTGTCCACCTGCTCGTAGGTTGTGAACCACTCTCTGTGCATACACATATGGTAGGACGCCCCAGAATCTAGAACCCACACATCGTTGTGATGTGTGTGTTCTCCAACTACTAGAGCTATATCATCCTCAGAATTGGTGTCTTCTTCTGCTATAACAGCGGTGTCTGGCTGGTTTTCAGGCTGCTTCTTCTTCTTCTTTGGGTAGTTATTCTTCCAATGCCCTCTTTCTTTACAGTAGTTGCAGATATCATTAGGTTTCGAGCCCTTTCCAGTGTTCTTCTTGAATTTATTCCTTCCTGACTTTCCATGGCTACTAACCCAACAGCATGATTATCTGAAATTGTACCAGTCGCATTGTGGTGCAACTCTCTAGAATAAAGAGATGATCTAACCTCTTATAGAGAAATAGTATATTTTCCCACAATAAACGATTGTACAAAATTCTCATACGATAGTGGTAAGGTACTAACAGAATTAGAGCCGCATCCTCATCTTCAACCTTAACATCAATATTTCGTAATTCTAATAAAATTGTGTTCAATTGGTCTAAGTGATCTCTGAGTTGCGTACCTTCTTGCATTCACAGACTAAAGAGACGTTGTTTTAGGAGCAATTTATTGGTTAAGGACTTCATCATGTAGAGACTTTCGAGCTTTAACAACAGACCAGAAGCAGATTACTCCTCAGCGACTTCAATGATGATGTCGTCGACAAGGCACAACATGATTGTCGAGTGTGCCTTCTCCTCCAAACTGGCCATCTCAGCAGTTTCAGGACCCACCGCCTTCCCTGTCAATGGCACCTATAGCACTTGTTACTTTAACAAGGCTCGCATCTTGATCTACCATAGACTGAAATTGTTTCTCCTCGTAAACTTGTCGATCTTCACGTTCAAAGCAGACATCTTTCTCACCAGATCACAAACCCTAATCAAACCCAAGCTCTGATACCAGTATGTTATGACGGATGTGAGAAGAATAACATACAGTAAGAAATCAACACACAGAATTACGTGGTTCACTATCGATGAGATAACTACATCCACGGGTAAAAGAGAGATCAGATTTTTATTCAGATGAGGAGCGGATTACAGTATACAACAATTACAGCTAGGTAAGATATAACCTAGTTTATATATGACTGTAATAGATAAAAATTACAGAACTACCCCTAAACTGATGTGTACTGTAAAAGTCGGGGGCGACTTTACCCCACTTAACCCCCAGACCGGGGCACTACGCCCCCTGGACCCCCGACTCGCTGACCAAGCAGTGAGACCCATCTAGGGCTGCTGACCCCAATATAAACTGATTCAAGACATAATTAACAATATATATATATATAATTATTAATTAAAATTTTAAATGAAATATTTAATTCTATTACTTAATTTTGAATTATATTTGATAAAATATGATGAATGTTTGTTATATTAATTTTTTTTTTTTTTAAAATAGTTAAATACTAAGAGTATAAGTAAATTTAAATGTTTTATTTAATTAATGATTGAATGGTTTTAAATTACTATTTATTCTTTAAATTTTTCAGTTTTCTTATTCTAAAATATATAATCACAATAAATTATTAAATTTTAATTTTATCCTTAACATGTAATTTAATAATTTTGGTGTTAGTAAATTAAATAATTGAAACATATAAATATTCTGACTAGGTTATCACGATAATTAGAGCATCATGATTATTAAACTACATGTCAAGCTCACTTGTGTGGTATAAATAGTTAAAACTATACCAACTTGACATTATTATTATTATTATTATTATTCATATAATGAAATTGCTCGTAATAATATTTTTTATGACACTGATAAAAAAATTATTAAATTTTAATTTAGAAAAATTTAAAAATTTAATTTTTTATACATTTTATTCTGGTGAGGTAAGTTCTAAATTATTATTATTTTTAAGTTCTAAACAAATTTATAAACTAGTAATGTAGTATTTTTTTTTTTTTTAGAAAAATCGTCAAAAATTTATAATTTTAAATAATTTCGTTAACAAAAGGGACAAAACTATCATCATACATATTAAACGATCTGAATTTTTTAGTTTTTAAATAATTCAATAAACACGGTTAAGATAAAAGAGAAAATAAGAAAAATATAAAGAATAACCATTCCTTCATGTAAATAGCTTTTAATGAAGTAAAATCGAGAAATAAACCTTTCTTTTTTTTTTCTAATTGAACAAAAGTATAACAACCGTTACATTTTAATCAAGTTTTTATAAAAAAGACTATGGCTGTATATCTGGACAATCATTAAAATGGAATAAAGTGTCATGATTTTTGCCAACAAAATTTTACTTATTTGGATAGTTACTAAACACAAATAAATTTTTGTCCTCTTATCTCTAACCAAATAAAGTTGACCCTATAAGTGTACATTAAATCCATTTATCCTTAACATGTGAAAAAAAAAAAAAATTGTATGTATAATGAAAATACATATATATATATATATATATACATATGTATATATAAATTCACTACATATATACACCCACACACATATATAAATATGTAAATGTATACAAACATACCAAAAAACAAAAAAAAAAATCATTAAAAAAAAATAAAGAAAAGAAAATTACAGTTTATATATTGCGTGCTATCAGATCACACGCACACACACACACACACACATATATATATATATATTTATATATATATGTTTACATGTACTTACATATAAAACAATTAACAAATGTAATAATAATTATGTAAACTATATTATAATTTTTTTTTTAATATTTTATCTCTCTCATTCTTTTTACATATAATCTTTTAAACAGATTGGTCAATAGATCAACTTCACATATTTATAAAAACATTCAAATAATAAACTCATTATTACGTACCTATTATACCTAACATTTTTTCGACAGAATCTTATTCAAATACAAACTTATACACCTTTTCCCTAGCATCACTTCAATATTTTTCAATTGGAATAAAAATATGTTTCAAATACAACCAATATTTTCAATTGAGTTGTTGTATATTACTAGTTTGTAATTTGTTTTAGGATTTAAAATAAATAATAATAATTCGGGATTTATTTTACAAATATAAAATTTGTTTAGTATTAAACTTGTCAATTTATCTCAAAATTAGAGAGAAAAAAAATTAACCATGAGGTTAGGAGTGCAAATTTCGTCCATGGTAATGGAGCACATTTCATGACCAATTATTTATCTCCAATGTGAGAGCACTTGAAATGAAAGAAATTAGTCAATACTGACTGTTAGTGGTCGATACTCTTAGTTAGACAAATATATATATATATATATATGTATAAATTTCGTTAAAAAATTTTGAGATATTTTTTACTTCTATCATGATTTAAACTTCTTACAAATAAGTAACTTCTTATCAAATATATAAATATAATATTTAAAAAAGAAGAAAAAAAAAAGTGGGTTAGATAACATGATAGTAATAAATTTTGGGTTTGGTAGAGAGTTACTATTAGTGGCAATAAGGAGAAAAGTGAGGGTGGATTAGTCCATCAAACACTGGGAAACTTAAGGGAAATGGAATGGCATGGTCCATGGATTTGGGTAACAGTACAAAAAGGTAGGTCTGAGTTAGTTGACCCGACACCCGCTTCGGGACATGGAGTATTATGGATCCCCTAACTTTGACAATTTTACGGGAGTAGGAGTAGTGTTATTATTATTTATTATTATTATTCACCTCCTATTGCCCGTGACTTCCGCCTACCCCGCCGCTCAATCCTACCGGCTACCCCTGGTTTTCGAATCTCACTTCTTTCTTTGACCCACCCGCTCCCCCGCAACCATCAATCTCCATTCACAAACTAATCCCACGCGCTCATTAACACGTGTGTCTTATTTCTTGCTATTTCCAAATTTGGTCTCCTTCTTTGGATTATTTCCAGATTTTTTGCATTACTTTGTTTTTTGGTCTTTTCTCCCATATTGTAAATTGAAATTGATAGGGGGTTGAGTTAAGCGGACATTGTTGTGGTGAAGGTGTTAATTTCTCGGATTAATTAAATTCATAATATCAATATTTTTATCAGTATTTTTATATAGTACCTTAAAAGAATGTCTTGAGAGACGTTGTCCGAACAAATATAAATATAAGAAAAGTATTTGTTTGCTTCAACTTTTTAGAATTGAATCCAAAGTGGAAATCATGCCTAATTTTTCTTTATTTAATCAATTTAAATGTAGGGTTGTTTTTTCTTTATTAAATATATATATATATTTTCTAAAGAATCATCAATTCAGACAAAAGCTTATGTTTTCGACAAAAGTCTAACCAGAGGTATAACATAGTTCTAAAATTAAGAGTGTCAATTGTGTTGGGTTGGATTAATTGTGTCATATTTATAAAAATAATTATATTAAAACTTTAACCTAAATCTAACCTATTTAATAAATGTGTCCACTTAATCCAATTATTTATCTGTTTAATTATCTAATTCTATAAATTTAACTATTTAACATTAATAGTATAAAACTAAAATTTTATCATTTATTAGTATTAGATATATTAAATGCTAATTATTCATTAAATTTATCCCATAACAACATTTATATCTATAATTATAAAATATTAAATATGAAATTTTTTATTTTTTTAAACTAAAATATTTACTAATAATATATATTTTTCAATTTTATAAATTTAAGAATTAAAATCGAATTTACAGGTCAAGAAAATATAATTCAATTTGTTAATAACCTCATTTATAATTTAAAAAATTACAAGGTTGAAACACAATAAAAACAAAAATATCAGAAAAGTTAAAAAAAAAAAAAAAAAAAAAATTGAATTTGCGGATTCAACTTGTTATTTTAACCCAGTAATATCGTATTTAATTTCCTTATTGGATAAGATATTGCCGCCCCATGCGTAAAATCCCATGAAAAAAGGGCGCTAAATCATTAAATTCTAGTTGTATACTTTCACGCGCAGTACGAATGGTTGGGAGTGGACAGAACAAACCAAACACTATTACTACTACTGCTACTTAGTACTGCTGGTAATGACGTCTAACTCCTGTCTTCTGTCATCTGTCCTCGTAAGAACGCACCAAATTAATGTCCAACCCAAACCTCATCACTCATCTCCACTCACTGCCGATCTCTGGATTTTTCTATGTTATTATAACTTATTAATTCATGGAAAGAAAAGAAAAAAGGAAAAAGAAACAAAAAGAAAAAAAAGGTAAGAGTGTTGGAGATGGAGACAAATGTGGGCTATTGACAACGAGTCCGACTTGTGATCTGTGGAAACTGTGACCAATGAAAAAGAAATTTTGCTTTTTTCCCTCCCAATTAAAAAAGTCAGCTCTTTGCGTCATAATTTCAAATCAGTCCACCAGTTCTTTTGTCCATAATAAATTTGGATTTGGATTTTTCTTCTTCTTCTTCTTCTTTCTTTTTTATATTTTTTTCCCCCCCTGTTTTCTTTCTGATGAAATTTGTTAATAGGAGATTATAATAAAACAGTGGATTTTACCTTTTCTTGTCCTTATGTTTTCTTGCTTTCTTTCTTCTGGTGAGTGGATTTCGTAGTCGTTCCTCTTGTGTGTGAGTGAGATCATTGAGGTTATTTGAACTGATTGTTAAGGGAAAAAAAGAAAGCATTGGATACTGGTGAGGCTTGTGTTCATTAATGACTATTGCTTCATTTTGAAGTGATGGGGCGTTGAAAAAATCCCGTCTTGGAGAAAAAGAAGGTTCTTTCCTCGTTTAAGCAGGCTGATGCAGCCTCGGGTTTAAAGTTGATAGCACTAATTTCTGATCTGGGGATCTGAAACCAAGAAGTTTTTGAAGATTGGTCACATTTCTTGCTTTCAGTTACAAGTTGGTGCTCACCTTCTATTAATTTCTTCCTTTGATGATTTTGGAGATTTTTTTTGGGAATTGGATTTGAATTTTATCCTCATTTTTGGATTGCTTCTCCTCCATGTCAATGGCTATTCATCACTTCGGTTTCTGACCTTTGATCTTGGAATCCGAGTTTTTTTTTTTCCCTTTTCTGCCCTGGTGCTGTTTGCTTAAGTTACAAGTTCTTGTGAGATAAGTTGCTTTTTCATTTTTTTTTTTTACCCCTCTTCAATTTGGGGCTTTAAATGTTTCGGGAGGTGGGGGCTTGAGTTCCTTATTTCTGCCGACAATCTTGGCTCTGAGATAATTGTACTTTTCTTCTTATTTATGAGTTATTATTTTCCAAATAGGAAGTGAATCTCGATTGCTTCAGTGATTGTTGGTGCAGTGGGGAATTCGTGTTCCTAAACGTGGCGTTTGTGGGGGGTTGCGTCGCAGGAAGTCATTTCTTGTTTATGAAAAGTAGTGCGACAGCAATCATGTCAGCTTGAACCTACCAGGTAAATGGTGGTGTTGGTCTTGATTAGCACTGGCCACCTCTTTTCATTCCAGTGATGGTGATCCGCGAGGTTTCCCTAATGGCTTCCCTGAATTGGTTATTATTGGTATGTTTTATCTACTCATCTTTGGCTCTCCAAAGCCCTGGCCAAAGTTGTCATCCAACTGATCTATCGGCATTGAAGGAATTTGTAGGCAACTTGACAAACGGGTCCATTATCTCAGGATGGTCCAACGAACCTAATTGCTGCAGGTGGGATGGCGTTGTATGTGAAGATGTTGGTGCGAGCAGAGTGGTGAACTTAATTCTAACTGGAAAAGGATTGAAGGGAGTGTTTTCAGAGTCTTTGGTTCGTCTGGATCAGCTGAAGTTTCTTGATCTTTCTTACAACCATCTTGAGGGTGGATGGCCCCGTGACCTTTCTAATTTGCAGCAGCTGGAAACTCTTAACATAAGCCATAACATGTTGTCTGGGACGGTGTGGGAATCAATTGGTAAACTAAAAGCTATTCAGTCACTGGATCTTTCTGGCAATTCATTCATCGGGAATTTCACACAATTTGGCGAATTCCCAAACCTGGTTGAGCTCAATGTAAGCGGTAATTCCTTTTCTGGAAGGTTAAGCTATGAGCTCTGCTCCATCTCCAGCAAAATTCAGGTTCTTGATATTTCCTGCAACCAGTTTACCGGTGGGCTTGAAGGCTTGGATAATTGCAGCACATCTCTCAGGCAATTGCATTTGGATGAGAATTCCTTTTCTGGCCTACTTCCTGAGTCCATATACCTTATGACTAGTTTGGAGCAGCTTTCAGTGTCTTCCAATCACTTATCTGGGCAGCTAAGCGACAGAATCAGTAAGCTTTCAAACCTCAAATCCCTAGTGTTATATGGTAACAAATTTTCTGGTACTCTACCGAATGTATTTGGCAATTTAACACAATTAGAGCAGCTGGTTGCACATTCAAATTCTTTCTCTGGTTCATTGCCTTCCAGTTTAGCAGGCTGCTCTAAGCTAAGAGTGCTTGATCTTCGGAACAATTCTTTGTCTGGAGTCCTTGATATCAATTTCTCTAGATTGCCAAATCTGTGTACTCTTGATCTTGCAAGTAATCGATTTTATGGCCCTCTTCCTGTCTCACTGTCTTCCAAGGAACTTAAGGTTTTGAGTCTTGCCAAGAATGAGTTGACTGGCCAGGTTCCTGATGCTTATGCCAACCTCACTTCTCTTGTGTTTCTCTCATTGTCCAACAATAGTCTTGTAAATTTATCTGGAGCATTGTCCGTCCTGCAGAGTTGCAGAAATCTCACCACTCTTATTCTCACCAAGAACTTCCATGGTGAAGAAATTCCTAGAAATGTGAGTGGGTTTGAGAACCTAATGGTTTTTGCACTAGGAAATTGTGGTTTGCATGGTCAAATTCCAAGTTGGTTGTTGAATTGCAGCAAATTGGAAGTCCTTGACTTGTCATGGAATCATTTGGATGGCAGTATACCTCCTTGGATCGGTGAGATGGAAAGTCTATTTTACTTGGACTTCTCTAACAATTCACTCACAGGAGAACTCCCAAAAAGTCTGACGGAGTTGAGGACCCTCATTTCTCCAAAGAACAGTTCGTCAAGTCTCAACACCACCACTGGTATTCCTCTATTTGTTAAGCGAAATCAGAGTTCGAGTGGTTTGCAGTATAATCAAGCTTCAAGTTTCCCTCCATCTATATATTTGAGCAACAACAAGCTAAATGGATCCATTCGACCTGAAATTGGGCGACTAAAACAACTTCATGTTCTGGACTTCAGTAGGAATAATATAACCGGAACTATTCCTAAATCCATTTCAGACATGGGAAATCTTGAACTTCTGGACTTGTCGTTTAATGATCTTTATGGATCAATTCCTTCATCATTCAACAAGCTCACATTCCTGTCTAAGTTCAGTGTTGCTTACAATCACTTGCAAGGAGCAATCCCAACAGGCGGTCAGTTTCTTAGTTTTCCAAGCTCAAGCTTTGAGGGCAACCCTGGACTTTGTGGCAAAATAATCTCTCCTTGTGCTTTAAATGGTACAGAGATCCGGCCTAGTATCCTTGCCACTTCAAACAGGAAGTTTGGACGGAGCAGCATCCTTGCCTTAACAATAAGTGTAGGAGTTGGAATTGCACTGCTTCTAGCTTTTGTTCTACTTAAAATGTCGAGGAGGGATAAGGGAGATCCAATTCAAGACCTGGAGGATGAATTCAGGAGGCCACCTAGGTCATCTGATGCATTAGGGTCTTCAAAGTTGGTGCTCTTTCAGAACTCAGATTGCAAGGATCTCACAGTTGCAGACTTGCTGAAAGCAACAAACAATTTCAGCCAATCAAACATTGTTGGCTGTGGAGGTTTTGGGCTTGTCTACAAAGCAGAGCTACCTAACGGTACAAAAGCTGCAATCAAGAGACTTTCCGGTGATTGTGGGCAGATGGAACGTGAATTTCAAGCAGAAGTAGAAACGCTTTCAAGAGCTCAGCATAAAAACCTTGTATCCCTTCAAGGGTACTGTAAGCATGGGAATGACAGGCTCCTAATTTATTCCTACATGGAGAATGGAAGCTTGGATTATTGGTTGCACGAAAGGGTTGATGGCAGTTCATTTCTGAGATGGGAAGCAAGGCTGAAGATAGCCCAAGGAGCTGCCCATGGATTAGCTTATTTGCACAAGGAGCCAAACATAATCCATCGAGACATTAAAACTAGCAACATTCTTCTAGATGGAAGGTTTGAAGCACATCTTGCTGATTTCGGGCTAGCAAGGTTACTTCATCCTTATGACACACATGTTACCACAGATTTGGTTGGCACCCTAGGGTACATTCCTCCAGAATACAGTCAAACACTCACTGCTACTTTCAGGGGTGATGTTTATAGTTTCGGTGTAGTCCTTCTCGAGCTTCTTACTGGAAGGAGACCTGTGGAAGTATGCAAAGGAAAGAACTGCAGAGACTTGGTGTCGTGGGTTTTTCATATGAAATGCGAGAGGAGAGAAGAAGAGATATTCGATTCATCCATATGGGACGAAGATTCTGAAAAACAGCTATTAGAGGTTCTTCATATAGCTTGTAAATGTCTAGACAAGGAACCAAGAGGCCGTCCTTCCATTGATCAAGTTGTTTCATGGCTAGATTCAATAGAGATTGGAAAAGCTAGAACATGAATTTGTATTTTTTGTTTTTTTTTTGCCTTTTCTTCCTGCAGAGCTATGTTCCTTTACATAGTATATATATATAAAAGCATAGAAGTATATAGAGGCGCAGAAGTTTTGAATTTGTATAATGGTGTCACTTTGGTTTTTCTTGTGTACAATCCTCTGTTTTGAGGTATTGAAAGTCATTGATTATGTACACATAGCTGCACTTTCAACTGTAATAAGCAAAGTTAGAACTTTTAGAACTTCTGTTCATCCACTAAAACATATCTGCTAGATATTCTTAATCTATGCAAATTTCATTTTTGCTTCAGTATTTCAGGCAAGAATTCTGCTATCTTGATTGTCTCCTCCTTCCCCCATCCCTCCCCCCAAAATCCCACATTTGTACTTGGTTGATTGGATCCCTCCAGAATTGTACACTATGGCTAATATCTTGAGTGGGATTCTTCCCGTCAGAGATGCATATACCATACATACATATACACATGTTCAGACAATGAAATTTTGTTCTGTCTGTGTAGCTATCAATTTAAGATGGGGATTAAAAGAAGCAGACAAAAAAATTTGTTTGTATTTTCTATATAGTGGGATTGATGAATTAAAGAATCAAGAAAAATGGATGCAGAACTTATGGGAAGAAAGATTCTGTGAGTTTGAAGATAAGCTTTGTCTACTCCAATGATAGCCCACAAATGTGCAGTTGAAAAGATTTGGCGCATCAACATGCAGATTTTTGATAAGCCTTGAGCCATCTTAAGTGCATCAACTGACATCTCCATTGTCCAAAACTTATGGTTCATATTCCCGCTTAGATTTATTTTTATTTATTTTTTATTTTTTATGCTCGATTGATATTTATTAATTAGATTGAATTTTATAAAAAAAATATATTTTTTATTTTATTTAAAGGGACTGCAAAAGAGATATATATATTGTCAAAAAGGCATAACTCATTTAGTAATAGTCTCAATTATAATTCGAGAATTTATGAATTTGAGATACAATAAAAGTAAAAATACTTCAACATTTCAAAAATATGTGTGTATATACTATTGGTCAAATCTGGCAACTGATGCAGCAATCCTTGGAAAAACTGTGTATTCAGACTTGTTTCTAGAAGAAATACCAGAAGCATTCTGAAGTTTTTAGTCCAGCTTGCAATGAGAAACATCTCGAGATAAAATGCAAATCTAAGCATTGTGATTGCAGATCTAAGAAGAAAGAGTTCAAAAAAACAACACACCAAACTTTATTTTACAAAACATAAGCACACATAATGTACATGAGAACTCAGAGTTCAGAGAAAATCTCTAAAGATTTTCAAAGTCTCCAAAGTCTTTAAGGTCTTTATTTTATATGTTACAAGACTCGACTAAAAACTACTAGACTTGATTACTAAACCGATGAGTTTAAACAAAGTACCTAACAGATATTATCGAACTTCAACGTATTTAACATGCTTTTTTAGCCATCAAAGCCTTGATTCTAGTTCAGATACATAGTTGTGAAGATCAAAGTACTTTTCACAGTTGTAAAACGTTACATATTGAAAGTTCTAGTCTACATTTTTCAAGGCGAGCTTGTATCTCCATCATTGATGAAGTTATTTGCCTCAGACACCGTTGTTTCTCTTTTTTAAAAGAATGAGGGAAGAGGGGGGGGGGGGGGGGGTTGGGGGGGGCGGGGTATATTGTCTATTAGTATATTCTCTTTTTTTTTTTTTTGATGAATGTCTATTAGTATATTCTCTAGTGGTTCTATTGATATATATATATATATATATATATATATATATGTATATCACTAATCCATAAGTTCTTTTTGAGAAGCAGAAAGGAGGGGTCTTTTATGCACCACTATTTTTTGACATTCTTTTTATATTCAAAAAGGGTTGCAAAGTATAAAGTGTAATTATTTCAAGCAACAACTTCCGTACAACCATTAATCATTTGCCCTATAAATTGCTCTATTAATCTTTTGATACACTTTTTTTTTTATACTAATTTTCTATTATATTATTGTTATTATAATAATATATTATTATGATTATACGATAAAATAATAATTTAATAGCAATAATAATAATAATAAATTATTGGAAGTCATAGAAAATATACTGAAATTCTTGAGATTAATCATTTTAATTTTTTTAAATTTTTTTTTTAAAAAAATTGTTTTTTTTTTTTTTTTTTTTTGTCTCCATATTTTTCTCTGATGACTATTTTAGTCCTTTATATCATACTTGATGCGAATCCTTGTTAGACAACTTGTTCTAGTTAGGAACCCGCAAAGTAATCTGTGATGTGCCCAAAACACTAGAAAAATAACTTGTGTAATTAAAAATGAGAACTTTATAGAACTTCATCACCAAAGTGACCTAAAATAAAGTCCTTGATTTGACACGAATGGATAAACACTTTGTAAATATTAAGCAAAGTCACATAAACACTATGATAAAACTTTCTCCTAAATAAAATTTAAATTTTATCATAAATTTTAATTAAATTTAAATTAGTCGAAATAACGACTTTCTAAGAATTCATCTTTTATAGCAATTACAGACCGATCCAGTTTGGAATATGAAGCCTAATTCCATGTTTATAAATAATAACAGGCAAATTGGTGCAAATAGTCCTTAATCTTTTTTCGATTGGTGCTTATAATCCTAAATCTTTAATTTTATTGTTTAATGTTCTCTATGTTTTTTTCATTGGTGCATATGGTCATTCCGTTAAATTTTTAACGGTCAACTGTTAGTCAACCCTTTTTATTTTTTCATTTATAATAAATTTCAAGGGTAAAATAGTTTTTTTAACTACACCTCTCATCTTTTTTCTTTTTTAATATCCCAAGGATAAAATCGACATTGTCATCCTCTATTCGGATAAATAATTAAAAAAAAAAACTAAAAAGGGAGGATTTTTATTCGTGACGCACAGAAATAAAATTTCGAGAACACGGTGAACTTCTAGATTGAATCTACAATATTTGAGACTACTTTTACATAAATTGAGTAGAGGGAATAAGAAATTTACCACAAGTAAGTTTTTGTTTTTTTTTCTAATGTAGAAATATTCAATTTTTGTATTACATACCAACAGTTTTTAGAAAAACTTTCTCATTTTTTCTTTTAGGGATTTTAATTTTAAATTTTTAGATTATTTCAACATATGACTTCATAAAGGATTCCTAGTTTGCTTACTTCTCTACTGTTGATGGCTAAAGAAAGAGCACTGCGCTATCATAGAAGACCACGCACGGCTGGAAGTCCCGGTAACTAATCCCATTTCACTTATCATCCCCAACTGCCTTAACAATATAAAAAGAAGAATATAATTTTTATTAGTTCAGATAATGCACTAGGTCTTATTATTATTATTATCTTGAACATTTTAATCCAATAAGAAAGATTCAAATTTAATATAATAGAATTGAAATAATTGGAGATTCGTTTTTTCTATTTTGAATGATTATTTAATATAAAATATTCAAAAATATTATTATTTAATAAAGAAAATAAAATAACAAAATGAAATAGATGGTGCATGTCTTTATTATTATTATTATTATCTTCGACTTTTTAGTTTTTTTTTTTTTTTTTTTTTGGGAAAAGAGGGTGAAAATTTTAATTTTTTTTTTTGAATAGAAAAGGAAAAAAAAAAAAAAAGGAGAGAGGTGTAGTTAAAAAAACTATTTTGTCCTTGAAATTTATTAAAAATAAAAAAAAAAAAAAGTCGATAAAAACATTAACAGTTGATCGTTAAAAATTTAACTGAAGGACCATAAGCACCAATCAAAAAAACATAGAGGACATAAAAAGATAAAATTAAAGATTTAGGAATATAAATACCAATCGAAAAAAGATAAGGGACTATTTACACCAATTTGCCATAGTAACAATAACAATAATAGTATTCGTCTCCGGTCAAGACTCCAGACCATTAGTGATCTATTGCTACTTGATAACACTAGTTTAATTAATTAGGGCTATTAATATATAATTTAATTTTTTTATTTGATATTCATAAAATGTCAAATTTTTTAAAGATATATATTGGAGTAAACTCAATTATACATACTTTCTTGTTATTTGGATAATCTTTTCTCATAAAAATAATAAATTTTATAGGTAACATAATAAATAATATGATGTTATTATCTTGTTTTCGTAAAAATAATATTATTTGATGATAAAATAACTTTTTTAAAATAATATATTTTTTAAAGAAAAAATTAAAATTTTGTTAAGATTAGTGTTGTTGTTGTCGTTTTTTTTTTTTTTTTTTTTTGAAATTGAGACATATTTGCCTCTATCATGTCTCAAACTCATGACCTCTTAGATCATAAGTGAGGCTGCTACCAATTGAACTACACCTTCTTGACAAGATTAATGTTGTTAATGAGTCAAACAATTCGTGAACAAAACTTGTTTGAAGCGTTTACATTTGATTAAGGCTCGTTTGTTATTAAACAAATAAATTCAAACAATTTTTTAAATTCGAATATTATTCGTGCCAATTCGAACAGTATTCGCCAACAAATTATTATATTTACATATTATATAAAAATTATTATATACTAATATTTTATTATTTAAATTTAATTTTTTTTTTAATTTTTTACATATAATTGGAATTTAAACTCGAATTCAAATTAATTTTAAAGTTAAAAGAGCGGAACTCGAACAGTTTTTGAGATATACAAACAAATAATCGAATAAACTCGAACAAAATTTTAGATTTGAAACATTGATAGAGCCTACTTGAATATGTTTAAAAATTAAACAAAACAAGTTTAAATATCTTATTTTCGGTTCGATTACAGCTCTAAAATATATATTAGTTAATGAAATTGTAAATGACAAAAATACCTTTATGAAACTCAAAGGTAATTAGTATGTAAATATCAATAACTAAAAATTATAAAAATTTGTAATTAGTATGTAAATATCAATAACTAAAAATTATAAAAATTTGACAAATTTTTTATCTAATTAAAAATAAAATAGAATCTGATTATGGAAAACAAAAATGGTAAGGATTTATATGTTCAAATTTATAAAAAATATGGGACTAAAGCAATCAATTTTACTTTTTTTTTGGTATTTTATTAAGGGAAAAAAAAAAAAAAAGAAGTTAGAAATTCGTTAGCCACCATTTAATTTGACGAATTGCAGAGGTTTGACGTGTGGAGTTGTTAGATTTCCACAGCAAACAGCTACGTACGTACTCCGGAATCCGTCAGAACCCTCCTTGAGAGAAACGTTGGACACGCATCTGTTCCCATGCATACATGTCATGCAACGCACGTCCACCACCGCGTTGTTATTATTCTACATTTTACCGGATCCACTATTCACGATCGATCTTCCTCATCAGGTCGAAAAGAAAGAAAATTAACAAGAATTACAGGATCTGAAAGTTTTGGAAAAAAAATATATATACATTCAAACTTCTTTTCTGAATAATATACCGTTGAGGGATATTTTAATATATATAATGTCTGTAATTAATAGAAGAGCAATCTTTACTATTCGGAATAGCCTTTTCCGTTCACCTGCAGCAGCAGCTCGTCATCTCTTTAACTTCAATAATGGCGGATCATGTCCAGCAGAGCTTGCTTCTCGTCTGTACACCAACCCCAGGTATATACACCGCCCTTTCAGCATTCATTTTTCTTGCTTCTTTGCACCGATTAATTTATCTTTGGTAATTAAACACTATTGTTATAATTTGAATTTGTGTATCTTGTTAAATTCGTCATAATTCGATATTTTCTTTACCATAGTGAAAACGATATCGGTGAAGTAATTAATTTGGGTGCAATCAAATTCATAATTGTATTGTGGGTCTGAATCGTAATTAACAATTACTAATATATATATATATATTATACAAAATTTTCACAGGGTAGAAATTGGGTGGATGATATAAGGAAAGGTGCAGAAAATGATGAAGATGGAACAACTGGTATTTTTGATGATAGAAGGACGAAGGAGACAACGAGGGATGGGAGCATGGACGACGGCGACGACGACAGCAGCTGGCCAAAAGAAGGGATGAGAAGGAGCATGGAAGACTCGACGAGGGAGACGGCGGATTCAGTGGAAGATATGGCGAAAGAAGGGGCTGCGAAAGCCATGGAAACGGGGTTAGAGTTGGGAGAGAAGGTGAAGCAAACGATGGATATTGCATGGGATGGGTTTAAAGAGACGACAAAGAACGTGACAGAGGCCGTGGCTGGAGACGATGATGATCATCATAGTAATAAGATGGGAGACTATGAACCAACTCATCACGATAGCCATGTCGATAACTTGAGGAAACGCGCTGGAGGCTATGATTTGCGGGACAAGCAGTAGTTTCTGCTTCTCTTACATCTCTCTCTCTCTCTCTCTCTCTCTCTATATATATATATTCATACTACATGAGTATGAAAAATCTTAAATATGTTTTTTGATGGTGATATTTATTAAAAATATAAGAGACATCCTGATGCATCTAAAATTTAAATATAAAAGATAAAATAGTTATAATAAATAAATATATAAAATATAATTATTTACAGTATTATGTGTAATATAAATATGTATTTTGAAAAGTTACAAGAAGTTGGAATAATTATAAAGGTAAAGGAAAATTGGCCGGTTTAGTCCCTTATCTATTTACAATAATTAACATAGGTCCACAATCTATTTTTTTGACCTGCTAAATCCCATAACTTTTTACGACCTGCCAATTAAGT